>JAJJWW010012625.1:0-283414 GCA_023531295.1 Papaver armeniacum
GGGTTCTTGCTATGAAGAAATTGATGAAAATCAAAAATGGGTCTGCTCAGAACTTCAAGCAGTAAGAATCGAGAATGGGTCTCGTGTGATTTCAAGTTCCGTGAGAAGGCACTTGAACGGAAATTGATCTCGATTTGAACCTCAGATTGAAGTATGGTGCCGATGCAAATAAAGCCTCAGAGTTTCGATACGTGTTGTTGTTCGACCGAGCAAATTAGGATGTGTGGTCACTGTGGTTCTGGGATTTAAATGGGTTTGGTTCTCATGATGAATTTGAAAGGTTTGCCGATGATGATTACCTTAAGGATGTTGAAGATGGGATGTATGATTTAAGGGCTTGAGAGGTTCATGAAGTCTTTGTGTTCAATCTCGAGACCTGCAGAAAGAAGCTACAAGTGGTGGCTGAGTCAAAGTGGATTCTCGAGTATGACTATGGCGCTGAGCTTCGGGTAATCAAATTGAGAAGACCGGTGGAGGTACAAGGAAGTGATATAAATGAATGGATTGGTGTTGTGTTTGAGAAATTACATATGTGGAGCAAAATGTTGCTGAAACAGTGGGCTGGGTTGTTGCAGTGTGCCGGTAATGTCGCCGCAGGTTAAGTTGATGTCCGGCAATGATGGAGAGGTTTGTCGATTGATGAAATTGCGTGCATGGCAAATGATCTCGGTGGTGTTGTATAAGTGAAGCTACGATTATGGTGTTGCTGTGTTGGTGGCATGTATCAAGGTCGCGTTATGGATTGATTGAGCTACATGTCCGAGAACCGTGTAGCTTATGGCCCGAGAAGAGGGTCAAGTCCGATATTACAGGAAGAATGAAGTTGATATTGCCGTCAACCTGAAGCGTAAGTCTCGATGTCAGTCAGCAGTAGTTGTTATTTGCGCTCGTGTTAAAATGTGGAAGCCGTGACTGAGAGATCTTGGTGCAGGTGACGTGGAACCGGTTACTGTGATGATGGGATTGAACCGATTCTCGTGGACCGACTTGCGTGTCAGGTTGTTGAAGGGGGATTGGTGTGTGGTGGTCGAATATTCAAGGGAATGATGGTGTTGCAATGGGTTATACAGGAGAGAAGGAGAATGGTGGAATTGAAGCTCTGTGATTGCAGGCTAGACTTATATGGATTTTGCAATCAAAGGTAAAGCATTAGCTATTGGTGACTGGAAGTTGAACTCAGAGGTGAAGCTAGACTAGAACTCGAGAAGTTGTGTTGTTCTGAAAGTTGAAAATGGGAATGGATGTCTTGATGATGGTTCGAGTCTCTGCAGCATTGCAATATTGCATTTGTGTGGGTGTACTGGAGGAATCGATGGCTACAAAGCTATTGTAGGAGGATGCAAGAGAAAACATGGAAATCAAGTGAGTCTCAAGTGGGCATCGCAGATGGTGGAAGTGTGAATGGAGGCGTGCAATGAGTTGCAGAGCAAGTGGTGCTTCTTATAGCTTTGAACACAAGACCGAGGCGTAGAATGCATTTAGTTATTGCAGTGTGAAGCTAAAAGACCGAGGTTATGGCAAGATGAATGGAAATGCCGGGTTGTAAAGGTTGTCTAATGGAAAGTGATGGTGGTAATGGAGTGCTCCCTTGTGTTTTGAGCTAACCTGCTTTGAGCAGATGGAAGTGTTGGTGGTTCCTTGCAAAAGGTGGTAATGGTAATGTTGGCTTGAGGTCTGTGTGTGATGTCACAAGCTACGTGTCAATGTATGAGAGGGTGGCTGCGCGGGCAAGGGCCGTGAAGAAGAGAAGATGCTCTATCATAGAGGATGAACAAATGGCCATGGTTGGACTGAGCACCGATGCACCATCTTGGTGCAACACAAGTTGGCTCGGCAAGATGGCTCCGGGCAAGATGGCATGGTTTTGGCCACTCACCACTCACCGGAGAAGAAACCGATTCCATCCGACTCTGCTGACCCGCCTGACCGAGCTGACCCGAAGCCGAGGTCGCTGACTTTGACCGAGTTGACTCGTTGACCGGTGACCGGGCTGGACTTTGTCACTCCGAACGCTTTCTTCCGGTCACCCTCCGGCCTTTGCCTACCCGCTTTTACGACGTATTTCAAGACCTATTTTCTACATGGGTTTCTCTTCATGGGCTTGGTGATTTTTATCTAATGGACTTTGAAGATTCTAATTTTGGAAGAAAGGAAAAGCTATAAAAGAAGAATACAACTTTTGAGACACATCTTATTGATGAGTGGTTTGCTTTTGTTCATCTTCTTCTTTATTCAACTTATATTTTTGGTGATGAACCCATAGCTATGAGTAGCTAATTTAATATTATTGGTTAAGGATTTAGTCCTATTTCTAAAACTTGTGTTTGCTTTATGTATTATAGTTTTCTCTCTTGATTATCGTTCAATTTCTACCTGCTTTTATGATCACATGATTGATGTATCGATAGATTATGATGTTTGATTAGTTAAGTGGCCAATTAATTGAACTTGCATCCTAGTCCATAGCTATTTTAGGTTTTTCATCGAGCGATAACCCCGAATACGAGTATCATGATATGTTTACGGTTTGTGCGTGATACACTTCGTAATCATATGTGTAGTTTGACCATTGTCCGAATTGTTATGCGCAACGCATGACAATTAGTATCAGATTAGCCTATTTCTGAAACTTAATGCTATTAGGAATTGAACTTAATTAGCGCAAGGCGTTAGGTTATTCTTTAGGTAGAATTCACATACGCAGCTCTAATGTGTGTGTTGATGAACTTAGGAAATTAATAGATTATCTTGCTCTTTAATAATATAAGAGATTAAATCGTAATTCTAATCATATATGCAAGCACATGTCTAAGATTGAAGATGAATTCCTTGACCAATATCTTTCTATTGATTACTTTCTACAATTTACTTTGTTTTAATTTGCTTTTATTGCTTACATAAAAATAAAATTCCCCCAATTGGTTACTTTAATAAATCAATACGAAAAACTACAATCGCTCTGTGGAAACGAACTCTTTCTTATCATATACTTTAGGAAAGTGAAATTATTTTTGACGCATACGACAGCGATCAGACGACTTTCGTCTGCCTAACATCGACATGTTAGTATACGCCACTAGCGGACACGGCATGTTTTCCTTCATGGATGGTTACAGTGGCTAAGCAATCGATAAGGATGTATGAGCACGATGCAAGTAAGACAGCCTTCCGAACCCCTCTTGAAATTTTTACTATACATCGTTATGCTATTCGGTTTAAAGAACGCCGAACGTATCAACGTGCTATGACGACAATCTTCCACGACATGATGCATAAACAAGTAGAGACTATGTGTATGATATCGGTCAAGTCAAGGGCTCGGCGCATCACACCATCATCTTACACAAAGAAGTGTTTGAGAGGTGTCGAATACAAATTAAAGATGAATCCTTTGAAATGCGCGCTTCTTCGTGTAAATTTCTCGGGATTCCAAGTAACCGCAGCAGGATCAAGGTGTGCACCCGTCCAAGACTCAGGATATCCTCACAATGCCGCCCCACGAACCGTGAACGATCTCCGTAGTTTCATGGGGAAAGGTGAACTATATTCGACGTTTTTTATACCGGGTCTAGCCCAACTTACCGCCTCATTCACCCCCTTGTCAAGAAAGGAGCCACTCTCGTTTGGACCGCAACCCAGAAGCTTTTCGAAAGATTCAACGAATACCGTCATCTCCGCTCATCATGAAATCTCCCACACAAGGGAAGCCGCTATATCTCTAAACCGCCTTTCAAAGGACACCGCCGTAGTGGGCTCTACTCGTCAGAAGACGACGAGGGAATCGAACGTCCCATATACTATTTCAAATTTAATATTAAGAGATGTTGAACTCAGATATCCCAAAGCGTAGAAAGCATGTTTAGCTTTTGATCCATTCCATTTAGAAGTTTAGACATTACCTACTATCCAACAAGGTAATACTGTGTCTAAATCTGACCTTCGCAAAGTTTTTACTTTCAAAGCCGGTCTTGACGGGGAAGGACAAAGCAAGTGGCTTCTCCAAATGTTAGAGATGGACATAACATGTGTACGTCACCTAGAGATATCAAGGGCACTACAGTGGCTACACGAGGATCTTCCTGGAATTCCAGATATTCTGTTTTCTGGAAGTTGTTAAGTATGGCTCTGTATTTTGATGGCTCTCGCTACCCCTAGCACAATATTTCAAAGGAGCGGGCGTGGTATTAATATCTCCAACCGTGGAAGTATTTTCACACCTTAAGCCGGAATTCTAATGCACCAACTCAAATAGTATTAAGCCTTCCTCATAGGGCTGCATTAGCTAAGCAAGCAGGAGTCACGTGGTGTAATGGGAAAGTGATTGCCTGCTGGTAAACCGCAAGTGCAAAGTGTCACCACAACACAAAAAGTGGGGCACAGTGGTCGATCCACAGATTTGGGGTTGTGCAAAATTGATTCCAAGGCTTCACTAACTCATTTGATAAGAGAGTTAACACAAATATGAGTTTGTTTTTGCTGTCGATACGACAAATGGAGTTGTATCTCGTAATCAAGGTGCAAAACAAATTGTAAATGATTGAGAATACTAGGATGGTTGATTCCACCCTCTAATCCTATGCTAAGGCAATTCAACTTCTCATTATGTCTTGTACCTTCCTCAAGGTCTCGTGTGATATTTTATTAACTACTTCCTTTACTCACCCCTAGTATCACTTGTCTTCTTACAATATGATTTAGGCTAACAATAGTGCATATTTATACACCTTTTATTGGCATTTACTCATCTTTTGCGCTTAGAAATCGATATTATCCCATATTCTCAGGTTTTCCTTGTTTTCAAGAATAAATATTTGTATTAATTAATTTTGTGTTTTTAGGTAATAAATAAAGCTCCTGGAGAAACTAAGGAGCAAAAGAGCGTAAGAATTGAGTCAAGCATCTATGGAGCAGATAGTCAAAGTCCGCGTCGAATCGGGGCACAGAACCCAACAAGAAGACATGGGCTAAAGCTACCCACGACCCGGGATCCGAGCCCGCCTCTTCTCGAGACATTGAGATTTCTTTCTTCCAACTTTCCACGCGCATCGAAGATCGTCGCTCCCTCATCCAATCCGAGCTGCTCGTATCTCCATCGCTCCATCCACGCTTCGTGCATGCACCTGCTTTAAGATCGAGCGTACCATTTCCTTCCATCTTTCTCTTTCTTATCTTCTTCCCGTTCTCCATCGTAGCACTCCGCCAGATACCACCACTCTAGACAACACCACCACCCCCGACAAGCCATCACAACAACCGCTCCATCTTCACCTAGTTTTAGTTATCCTTTCCTAGCCTCTCTCAACAACTCAGAGGCTACAGAAAGAGATAAATGGAACTAGGTTAGGTTCGTGTGGGCTATCGATTAATGGAGTCGTAGAAGTACGAGTAGAGCCAACAACCGAATCCGTAGAGTATGGGTTGGGAGAGGTTTGATTTATTTTTGATTTATTTTCGATTTTGTGAATTAGGTTTAGTTGTTGAGTCTGTTGCATGTATAAATAGAACCTAATTGTGATGTTAGAAAACACGCCCGGATTAGCCAGTTTCTTCAATTAGGTTTAAATTTTCTGCTCTTTGTTATTTTTATTATGTTTTAATTATTTCCGTTAGGGTTTCATTGAAACCCTAATTTCTCTGTTTTGAGTTCAATTTGTTGAATGTTCTTGAGAGCTTAATTTTAATAAATAGTTTCAATTTTAACACCTCACCCCTTTTTCTCTCACAAGGCATGCCAACGCCATGGATGCACCGTAGTTAGGCTAATACCGAGTTGAGTGTGTTCAGCTCTTGTTTCTATGTTTAATACCGATTCTCTTTCGATCGGTTGTGCTTCATTAGACAAACCAAGATTTCCAGTTAGTTATTCAAATTTGATAATCAGCTTTATATGGAGAAACTCTTAGATAAGTGGATAGAAGTGACAAGCTTCACTTGTCCTATAAGAACAAGAACTCAACTAGTTGAGCACATACTAGGAATTTAGTGGTGGAATTGATAACCCAAGCATAACTTTGTCACAAGTTTATCCTTAGTTTAGGTTCATTACACTTCAATTAGCCGTTTCGCAACAAAAACCTCCGTTGTTACCTTGTCACTACACATTTTCACTTGAAACTCGCTGAGAAAGCCTTAGATCACACACAGCACACACAGTCCTTGTGGGATCGACCCGTACTTGCCGCGTCTCCGATAGACGCCGTGCACTTGCGGTATAACATGTAGGTCATAATTTTCATACACTTTCGAGGCCTACCAAGTTTTTGGCGCCGCTGCCGGGGACTTGGCGTGTGCCCTGTGATGTTATTTTAACTTTGTAGTAAAGTGGTAGTAAGATGTCGTTCCTCTCAGACTTGTAAAGATTTAGTTTTAAAATACTAAAAACAAAGAAAATATATACACAAGTTTGTCACGAAATATCGAGAGAACTGGGACTCTGATTCCACCATAAAATTCATTCATGCGATTCATATATATTTATTCTAGACAATTATAGCTCAAATCATAATAAAATATTGACTCTATGTTTTGCCAAGGTAGATTTTAAAAGCAACGATCAGATATCTAAAGCATGTGGATATCAAAAGACTTAACCTAAGTATAACCTATCAATTGAAATCACAACCATTCAATAAAACCATAAAAATTAACAATCCATGCAAAAAGTCATGAAAGAATTAAATATAATTACCACACGCATGAAATATGGCTTCCTCCGTCATCCCAGTGTTGTTGGGGTTTAGCTTAGCCTCATATTATTCACATGCTCAAAATAATTTGCTCATAGCTCAAAAGGGTGAAAAACAAGAGAAAACTAATGAAGAGAGATAAATTTCTGCAACCTCGCAGTAGGCGTTACAAACAAATGTTACAACGGTAGTGGAGGTATAGTGAAACAGGAAAATAAGTCTGCCTCAAGAGCACTTGCTTTGTCGCTGATTCATGACAGTTTTCTCGAGACCGTGGCCTCGTGGGTCGATGTTCTTCAATTCTAGGTTCTTGAGAACGACACTTCTTAGTGTCGCTCTTCTGCCTTCTTCACTGGGCCGCCGCAACTTCTCCGCAACTCCTCTTCTTTTGCACCGGGAGCCCACCAGATCCCTCCTAACACTCCCCAAAGTCTCCACCGAACTCTAACAGACTTTTTATATATCCAACCAGCCCTGGATAACTCAATTAAATCCGAGTATATCTTTTTTTTTTCTTCACGGCCAAGACACGGGACTGGCTATATCTTCTCTTCTTTACGCCCTGAGTTACTCCAAACTTCCCATATTTGATATGTACGAATCTTAGGAGAATATAGACTCTGTTTCACACGTAACTTCCCTAAATATTTCACCAGTAGAACCCGTGAATACTCATCCCCTGCTTTATCGAGATATACATGAATGCTTATTTTTCTTCGAACCAAAGCCAACTACCAACCCCGACTAACCTCGACTTATCCAAATCCGATCAACTCCGGGCTTGAATCTCTCACTTAACCGCCTATAATCACTACCCAAAATCCGCCAGACGTTGTTCGCATTTTCCCGCCAAAAATACATTTCAACGGGAGAAGAAGATGATAGCCCATATCCAACACGCCGGTGCCTTTTAACACCGTCAGTGGATGCCCTAGGTTACCCCTTATCATCTGGTGCCCCTTATCCAAATTAGGGGTCCGAATAGTAATTTTCTCCCACGAGCGCAAACCACTTTTCGAGCCAATTTCGCCGCAAAAGCTTATTTCTCCAAAACACCTACAATGACACAAAAAGCCATAATAAATACAAAATCGAGCACTAACAAAATATACAATTGAGATTAAATCGTACACAAAATGTGTCTATCAAATACCCCCAAACTTATTATTCGTTTCGTCCTCGAGAAAATAAAATCTAGAAAATAAAAATCCTAACTCACTGTCGCAGGCATCGTCGATTGCATTTAGCGATGCACAGCCTTTAAACCCCTAGGTGGCCCTTGGTGGCCGTAGCTATAGTCTCTAGAGGGTTTACTGTGAGGTGTAACCACAAAACCTTTACACTCCAGACCTTAGCTATCTACTAACCTTGGAAGGCACTAAAGAATCTCCTTGGTTGGCATACTTATTGACTACAAGAGGAAGTACCCTCGATGCGAAATTCCAATTGTCGTACACGAGTTTGCACTCAAGCATACTAAAAATTCATATATAAGTCACAAAGCCCTACTCGCATAGTCACACTATGGACATCAATATCTTGAGTCAAAACTAATCACATGGATAGATCAAGAAGATGGATATAGAGAAAAACATGATGGTTTTGATGTCTACTAATGATTGTGTTTCCCATATCTCTGCTCAAGGCCTCCGCCAAAATGAACCTATCCTAATGGACGAGAGATACTAGTATGACTAATATCAACACAACCGGCATATACAAGGAACCAAATGGTCGATAATCCTAATTCTAGATCAACACGTCTGGCATATACAAGGGAACCAAATGGCCGATTTATTCACCTGAACATTAATATATATATATATTTTTTTTTTTATTTAACCGCATGATTAGATCTTTTGATCCAAGCGCATGCTTCTTGTTAGATTACATGATAGTTCCCGTGGATCCCGCATTCCACGCTTGTTTAAAGGACTGGGAGACAGGAAAACACACACATATTGCTATTCCAAGTTGTTAATTCTATATATTGATAGTGCCTCATTTTTGTACTTATTATCGTATTTTTATGTGTGTGTAGGTATTTTTGGCCAATAAACATTTTTTTGGAAAATCGGCACAAAAGTCACGGAGGACACCTACTATTCGGACTCCCATTATGGATAAGGGGTACCCAAATTACTAAGCGGGCACCCCCAGGGCATCACCAAAGGCACCTGCTATCGGCACCCCACCTGGCTAAGG
Organism: Papaver armeniacum; assembly: GCA_023531295.1. Classification (NCBI taxonomy): domain Eukaryota; kingdom Viridiplantae; phylum Streptophyta; class Magnoliopsida; order Ranunculales; family Papaveraceae; genus Papaver; species Papaver armeniacum. Next base: position 8,892 of record JAJJWW010012625.1, read on the forward strand.
GGCAACCCATCTTCATCGTTTGAATTATCATTTTTAAGGAAAGTCATGCAAACAATGAACAGAAGTTTGGTTCGACCTCAAGGCTTTCAGAGAGATTCTGCACGGATTTAGTTGGCTGGGCCTGTTAACACTAAACAGGCTTGGTTTATTCATTATAATCGACGAGTTGGGTTGATGTTTTAATAAGAAAACAGAGATCGGAGAGTATCACGGGTGTATTTGTGGAAGTCATGAGTGGAGCTAAGGATAATATCTCGTGGATTTGTTTCTATCCAGAAGAATTTTTACAACCTACGTGACGCGTTGAGAAGCTTGGGGAGAAAATCACGTGGCTTGGTAGGGAAAGAAAGTCCGAGACTTTCGCCGAAGAAAGGAAGGAATCATATCGAGTTCTAGGCTTCGTTGGCTATAAAAGGTTTTCCCAGAGTCAAAAAGGGTTACTTGGACACTTTGGGGATCTTTAGAGCACAAACAGAGATCACCAGGAGGAGCTGCGGTGCACCTGCTCACTGGGTGTAGCTTGAAGAACACGAAGAACAAAGGACTATCAAGGACAATCGTTTAAGGGGTCTTAGATTCAGCGACAAATAAAATGTTGCATAAGACGGTTTCGTGAATAGCACATCAGAATGCTTTGTAACGCCATTACAAAATGCAAAATGACTGTTTTTTTATTTTTCATCCTTTTAATCAACTTTTGGGCTATAAAAATTTATTTTGAGCAAGTGATTAATATGAGGAGCTAAACCCCATTGCCGAGGCGATTTGAGGAAGCTAATTTTCCAACCAATATGTGGTAATATCTATTTTTTAATGATTTTTGCAATTTCTTTATGATTATTTCATCGAACCGAAATCGAATATATGATCCTCGATTATGGTTGTGTTCTCAATGATGGGTCATGCTTAGGTTAAGTCTTTTGATGGTCCATGCTTTCGATTTACAACTATTGTTTTGAGAATCTACTTGTTCAGGCAAAATATTAGAATCACTTTAAACGTAAAGAGTTGCATGAATATAGATTAGATTAAAATCACATAAAAGTTGGAAAATAGTGGAATCCTGAGTCTCAGTGCTTTCTAAAATCTTGATACAACCTTCATTGAGTTTTCTAGTTTTATTTGAGTCTAAAAATCCTTCACAAGTCTGAGAGGAACGACATCTTTCTTACCACTTTACTACAACTTGTTAAAATCACATCAACTTGTTTTTTTTTTTTTTTTTAGTAACTCAATCACTCTATTTCACCCTAGCAGTGGTAACAACTTGAATCGTGAGCCCCACCTAATCACTTAGAGAAACATAGTTTAAAAACAAAACAAAATAAAAAACAGAAGTGAAAAGGACTCAACGAGATGGTGAAACTATCATGTTATTTCTAACACCGAACTCGTGCTTTTATGAATAGACTCTTTAGATGTTGCCATCTAATCGATTGGTTCCTCAACTCCTACAACCAAAATGCTTCCATCCACTTAGATTGGTTAGTGCCATCCTTAATAAGCATAAATTTCTAGGCTCGAGTTTATTAATGCAACTAAAAGTTTCTCCCATACCCCCAAACTTAAATCTAACATTGTCCTCAATGTTCTAAAGATAAAATTAAAAGCATGAACAAGGAGAAACTCATTTACCATTTGAAGTAAAAGAGTTAAGGAAAGATATTACCGTGTCATGAATATTGGGTTACCTCCCAAGAAGTGCTAAGTTTGACGTCTTGACCCGGACATTACGTACCCATAAAATGGCTAATTACCCTTTCAAATCGTATATCAATAGTCGAAACAACTGGGGATCATCAAAATCAATTAAAATTGCCACAATTATGAGACAACTGCACCAAATCAGAAAAATGAACAGACGGAGCGCATCCTCATTCAAGGTTTCTGCAAGACAACGGATTTTTCGTGGTGCCCACTTGGGCTTCATATGAGTGTCTTGATAAACGGATTTACCCAAATAACGAGTCTCAAATAGCTGGATTTCCCCCTGGATAGTATCAGGAGGATCGGGTTGTGGAGTCAGAAGAGACTCGGGTAATACCTCAGACACACTAGGCTCGAGTCCCAAGTTAGGGACTTCAAATAGGGATACTTGACGATTACTACCCCCAAACTTAGAATTTTCGGTGTCTCTAGATAGACTAGTCACAATATTCCTAATTTCTAGACCATTAGGTTCCTGAAAAAGGTCAATTGCTTTCTCTAATTTATAATTAGGTGGTTCATCCTCTAAATGCATCTGAGGCACACAAACTGTAGGACTTATATGATTCATATCCTCTATGGGCAACCCTAAAGTTTCCTTATTGTCTTGAAGTACGGTTACTGGCCTACTCTCATGATCACTATCCAAATCGGAAGCTATAGGCAAAATCTCGGGATGGGCCTAAAATGCATAATTAGGGTCCAACTTAGAGGATCTCTAGGCTCTTCGAAATAAGGGCTTAAGGTGATTCGGTAGCTAGTAATGGTTCGAACCTAGCTTTCCATTTATCGGTATCTAACATAGGAATAGAATCCAACAGAGCATTTACTTGTTCAATGTTGCTATCATCGTCGAAATCCATGCTAAAATGGGCTAGACAACTCTCTAATGGATCTTCCGATATGATGTTTGGTAATGACTCTGAACTAAGGTTCCTATCATGTTTACCTCTTCAATGCACGTGTCATCTAGCTCAGAATGCGAGCTTATTGACATTAAAAATATTCAACTCAATAGTCATATTACCAAAAGATAGATTCATAATACCGTTCGACGAGTTTATGATCGCATTAGGACGTAGCTAAAAATGGGCGACCTAAAATCACAGGTATCCGGTTTTTTCGGGTCGTGGACAGGTTGGGTATCTAAGACCACGAAATCCACGGGATAAATAAACTTGTCGACCTCAATAAGAACATCTTCTATCACACCACGAGGAATTTTAACGAGACCTATCAGCTAACTTTGCGGTGTTATCTTGGTAGGTTTCAATTCACCAAGTCCTAAATTTGTAAGTACACATGGTACGGCGGTAAGTTCACACTAGCTCCTAAGTCAAGTAAAGCTTTATCTACCCGATGTTTTCTATCGTGCAAGCAATGGTAGGGGCACACGGGTCTTTATATTTAGGAGTTGTGTTGTTCTGAATGATCGAACTTACATGACTAGCTAAAAAAGGCTTTTTTAGGGACACTAAGCTTGCGCTTTTGCGTACACATATCCTTAAGGAATTTGGCATAAGCCGGAAGTTGCCTAATTGCTTCTAGTAACGGAAGGTTTATGGTAACTTTCTTAAAAACCTCCATTATGTCATTAAAGTTGGATTGATTCTTAGTTGGTACTAATATTTGGGAAATGGGGCTCTAGGCATAAAATAGGGCCTCTCGGGAACCGAATCGGCATCATCGGAGATTTTATCGGTCCCTCGGCTATGGATGGTCCCTGAGGGTGAACTTCTGATATGCTCACTATCGGGCATGGTTTTGATTGTCTACTACTCTACCACTCCTAAGGGTTCTAATTGAATTCAAATGATGTGATGGTTTTTCACCTACTTCATGAACTCCTCTAGGGTTGGGATTAGTTTGACTAGGGAACCTTCCGTTATCTCTTTCACTTAAAGTCTTAGCTATTTGACCTATTTGAAGTTCTAACTTAGCAAGAGTCTGAGCGTTAGTTTGAAAGTTACGCTTGGTTTCTGTTCAAAACTAACTTGGCTTTTTATTAACATTTCCGGCTCTGTGCTAACACTTCACGGCTCTTTCTTAATATACTAAGAGATTCCTCTAGGCTAGTCATTTTATTCTCGAAGGGTTAAACCGAGCTTGACCTGAAGAGTTCTTATTATAACCAAAACCTAGGGGAACATTCGAATTACTAAGCGACCTTGACTCGGCCCTTAGACCACGAAGGTTCGGATGGTTTTCCAACCGGGATTATAGGTTTTTACGAATATGGGTCAAATTTCCGACGATTGTCGAATCTAGTGTTATTATACGGAGCATTGGCTTGCTCTTCATTATTCCAGCCTTCCCAAAAAGGCTCCAATCTACCACTAGTGTGACCCACTTCTAAAGTTTCTAACCTTTTCGCTATAGCGACAATTTTGGCATCGATTCATAGCCTCCTTCTACCCTATTACCGTTTCCTCTTCCTAGAAGAATTGTTTTCTTGGGTTCCCTACTATTTTCCCATTCTTTGGGTCTTTTCGGCGATTTCGTGCAAATATGTCATCGCCTCGATCAACTGTTTGGTTTTCAAACCGACACTGTACACATAGACTCTCTTGTGGTCGTAGTGGAATAATCTAAACCCTCATAAAGGATCTGAACTAACCTAACCTTTTCTAGACCATGATGAGGACATTGGGCTAATAAATCATTGAACCTTTCCAAATACCTATACAAAGATTCTCCCTCCTGTTGAGAAAATGTGCAGATTTGCGTCCTAATAGACGATGTTTTGTGCCTAGGGAAAAACTTGTTCAAAAAGGCAGATGTAAGTTGTTCGTATGTTTCTATTGAACCAGAAGCCAAACTATATAGCCACGATTTGGCTTTATCTTTCAAGGAAAAAGGGAATAACCTGAGTTTCAAAGCATCATCATCAAGGTTTCTAATCTTTAGGGTACTACAAATTTCCTCAAAGTCCCTAACATGAAAATAGGGGTTTTCATTTTCTTTCCCTAAGAAGATCGGAAGCAGTGTAAGTTCCGGAGTTTAAGTTCAAAATTTGCTTGTTTCGGCTAACCGATACACGAGGGACGCAGTAGTCCTAGTCGGGTTCAACAAAGCTTTCAAAGTTGCCATTTCGGCACTATCGAATATTAGGATTGTCTCCTTAAAGCGAGGTTCAAAAACGGACTCTTCAAAAATCGGACTTTCTAAATTGAGGTAATCGAGACGCTTAGAACTACTAGGTTTCTCTTTAACAAATCTACCTAGGGCGTCTCTTTTACGTTCGGGCATACAAAAGAATTAGGAAGGGGGATTCTATGCAATCACAAATCAAGGCCGACTCAACCAAATCAAACCTATTGATTTCTAGCAAACAAAAAGCATGATGGCTCCACTTAGATTGTTTCTAGACCAGCTTCTAATCCTTCGAAAGGGAATTCGTTACAATTTAAGCAAACCCCTCGGGAATCAATCCGAGTCAAGTAAGTTGAATAGAGGCGAGGAAGCTCGGTGGAGCTTTGATACCCAAGGCCTCACCGGAATTACAATGCGCGATCACGCATTCAACTCACGAAAACCTTCATGAACTTTGAAGTGTGCTTAAAAGAGTAACCAATATTTTTCGAATGACTTTCCTATTAAGCTCGTTACCCTATCGGTCTTGTTCTAGTCAAAATTTTAAGGCTTAGGTTCGCGTAGGTTACGTGTTCCTAAGGCGGGCAAGAAGAGAACGGTGATGAAATCCAGAACCCTTATCTTGTATGGCCAGGCCTTGCCCTTTACTAGAAAAATAAATGCCCGTATTCAATTCCTCAACATATAAGCATACGAAGGAGTCCGGTAACTCGGCGACGGGGGATTCGCGAGTGTTCGAATCTTACCTCCCGTTCCGGACGGGGGGATGAATCGGTTGTAGTCGACTCGGGCCACCGACTCCTATGTCGGTGTACGAACCCAAGGTGCGAGACAATATCGTAATTGTCCTCCTTCTCTGCAAATAGTTTATATTTAAAGTACCCTTCCGTAGGGTAAAAATAATAATAAAGTCCAAAGTTCAAAAGTCCAAAGTCCAAAAAGAAAAAAGAAAAATTACAAAAATAATAAACCCTAATACAATTTTTTTTCTAAAAATAAACAAAATATCTAAAACAAAATCGTCTTCTTTCCCGTTCTTTTTGCTTTAATCTTTCGCTCCAAGTCTTTACGAAATCACCAAACTCCTTGGCTCAATTTTCTTTATGATCAAACACCGTAGACAAAAGATAAATACCCCAAAACGTAAAAAAGAACAAAAATAATAAAAAAAAAAAAAAAAAGAAAAACAAAACTAAAACCCTAAAAACAAGTCCGCGTCGTCGGCGCCAAAAATTGATGTTATTTTAACTTTGTAGTAAAGTGGTAGTAAGATGTCGTTCCTCTCAGACTTGTAAAGATTTAGTTTCAGAAAATACTAAAAAACAAAGAAAATATATACACAAGTTTGTCACGAAATATCGAGAGAACTGGGACTTCGGATTCCACCATAAAATTCATTCATGCGATTCATATATTTATTCTAGACAATTATAGCTCAAATCATAATAAAATATTGACTCTATGTTTTGCCAAGGTAGATTTTTGAAAAGCAACGATTTGTATATCTAAAGCATGGGATATCAAAAGACTTAACCTAAGTATAACCCATCAATTGAAATCACAACCATTCAATAAAACCCATAAAACAATTAACAATCCATGCAAAAAGTCATGAAAGAATTAAATATAATTACCACACGCATGAAATATGGCTTCCTCCGTCATCCCTTGTGTTGGGGTTTAGCTCCTCATATTATTCACATGCTCAAAATAATTGTTCATAGCTCAAAAGGGTGAAAAACAAGAGAAAACTAATGAAGTAGACAGGTTTGCAAAATCACAGGGCGTTACAAACAAACATTATTATAACAGTGGTGGAGGTATAGTGGAAACGGAAAATAAGTCATCTCCAAGAGCACTTTGCTTTGTCGTTGATCCGCGATAGTTTTTCGAGATCGTTGCCACGTGGGTTGATGTTCTTCAATTTAGGGTTCTTGAGAACGACACTTCTTTAGTGTCGGTTCTTCGTCTTCTTCACCCGTCGCCGCAACTTCTCTGCAACTCCTCTTCTTTGCACCGGAGCTCCACCAGATCCCTCCTAACACTCCCCAAAGTCTCCACCGAACTCTAACAGACCTTTATATATCCAACCAGCCCTGGATAACTCGATTAAATCCGAGTATATCTTTTTTTTTTCTTCACGGCCAAGACACGGGACTGGCTATATCTTCTCTTCTTTACGCCCTGAGTTACTCCAAACTTCCCATATTTGATATGTACGAATCTTAGGAGAATATAGACTCCTGTTTCACACGTAACTTCCCTAAATATTTCACCAGAGAACCCGTGAATACTCTCATCCCCTGTTTTCTTATTCCGGCTTATCCAGCCCAACTCCGTCGATTATAATGAATAAACCAAGCCTGTTTAGTGTTAACAGGCCCAACCAAGCTAAATCCGGCAATTGAATCTCTCTACAAAGCCTTCAAAATTCGAACCAAACTTATGTTCGTGACTGCATGACTTTCCCGCCAAAAATGATAATTCAAACGATGAAGATGGGTTGCCCCTTAGCTGTGGTGGGGTGTCGATAGCAGGTGCCTTTGTGATGCCTCGGGGGTGCCCTTAGTAATTTGGGTACCCCTTATCCATAATGGGAGTCCGAATAGTAGGTGTCCTCCTGGGCAACTTTTCGAGCCGATTTTTCCAAAAATGTTTATTGGCCAAAAAATACCTACACACACATAAAATACGATAATAAGTACAAAAATGAGCACTATCAATATATAGAAAGCGAGACAAATTAGACACAAAAATGTGTCTATCACCCTGTGATCCATTGCTTGTCTTTCTCGAGATTTATTCATCCCGTACATATCTAGTGTAACTTAGTTTCCATTGTTATACTTGTTTTTTGTAGCTTAGCTTCCCCGTAGTGTAACTTAGTTTAATTTTCTTATAAACCGCATATCGTAACTTAGTTCAACCATCTTTGCATCATCTTGATGGTTAGTTCGCATCTCATGCTAGTTGTTTATCATCCGTGAACAAACCATTGAAGGTAGAAGAAGCTTGCACCTCATCTCTCACATTTGCTTCATTTCAGCTTCACCGTGACCTCCACTTCTCATTGCTAAACCTCATCTAGGTTAGGCGACATTGTAGTAGTTCTCCTCGGCAAGTCCGGGTACTAAACTCTGTCCCGAGTAAATAGGCACCGCCTCGTTCTTTGCCAGTGGTCTGCAATCGAACTTGTTGTGCTTGGTGTGTGTGGAGCATTGAACCCAGCCCATTGAAACCAAAGAAAAGGCGCAGAACCCGAGGTTAGTACTTGAACTTGTATGCCTGTTCGGTGCGGTTGAACCTTATCATGTCAACTCGTTGAGCCAAACTCCAGCTCCCGAAGCCGCGAGTTTGAGCTACAACTAAGAATTCCAAGTTCATAATTGCATACCTCGACCATAACTCACCCGTTGTTGTTTGCCTTGGTCGTAGCCTCGTGCTTGTATGCAAACCCTGAGTGTTGTGTTGTGTGGTGTTGTGAAAACCCTGAGTGAAAACCCTGTGAGTAATCTTTGATGCTAGAATTGCCATTCTGTACCTGATGTGTTCTGTGCCATGTACCATTTGCATCACCTGTTGAATGCTAAGCTTGTTGAGCTGAGATTGAGCCATAACACGCATATTGGAGTACCCTGTGTTATCTCGATCTTTGTGTGTAACCCTTAACCTCCAATCTGCCCCGAGCTCCAGCCCCCGAAGTCGTTGGAGCCTCACCGCAAAACCTTGTTAAGCCAACTTGTTGTCAAACCAACTCGAGCTTGGAGCTATCCGCCCTACGGGTAACATATTGGCTAGCTAGGTGGCTACTTATTTGCAACCTTGTTGAGTTTGTTAAGCTGTATGCCTTGTGAGTTCTGTGCATTAGTTATTGGGTGAATTAGCCATCTCTTTCACCGAGAGGCCCGAGCTTTGACAAGGCTCGAGCTCAACTCCGCCTTTCTGGCTGTGAGTTTGAGCACAACTCGAGCATACCCGTGTGAGCCACCATTGTGTTGAACCAAGTTTTTACCCCGTGAAAACCAAGTTATTGTGTGGCCTGAGCTAGCCTGTGCTATAACCCAAGTTGTGCCAAACCCCCCCAGCCCCTGAAGCTGTTGAGGGTGATTTGTAACTCAGACAGCCAAGTTGGCTGCAAACCTCACCTGAGTGTGCACCTATTCTGTGCTTGGCCTGACCAAGCTGTGCAAATTGTAACATCTGGGCTACTTAGGCTAAAAACATAACCAGGGCTGCAACCAAACTGAAACCCAGTTCACTGGGTAACACAAATTGGGCCGCACATGAGCGAAGCCCAACCTGGACTGAACCCTAAACACCAAGCCCATATCAGGCGAGCTGTTGGGCTGTCCGCAAGCAATGAAGCCCACAACCACTAGGCCTTACTGTGCATCTGGCTCTACTGGCCGCATGGGTTCATCATCCGGGCCGCTTCTACCTAGCTGGGCTCGGGCCGGGCTTAAGCTAAACTAAGCCCACATCTGTTGGGTTGTACACACAAGCCGCCGGGCTGTCTAAAACAACCACTTGGGCTTATACCAAACCGAGCCCAACTCAACCTAAACTGGGCTGTGCAGTTTTCACAAATCCTGGGCTTCAAACAACAAATCCCAAACAAACCAAAACCAAATTGAGCCCACAACAACTTGGGCTTCCCACATAAACCAAAGCTCCCAACAAAACCAAATGAATCCCATTGAAACCAAATCCCAATAAACCAAAGCCCACATAAACCAAACTAAATTTTGAGTTCAATTTGAGTACTAAATCATGACAGGATTTTGGTCCGCATGATTCTGAGATGGAAACAAATCCCTTAGAGAGCGTGCTTACGGGCACGCTTCACAGGATGAACCCCCCACATACCATAGTGATTTTAGGGAATTTTATGCGCCTTCTCAGGGCCCTGACCTCACATACCCTAATCACTATGAGCACATGCATCATCCACCACAGGTTGAGAATGAACACTCTCCTCGTACCCAGTCATCACTTCTCGATCAATTAGAAGCTCGACTATCTGGCTTAGAAAGGCAATCACAAAAGCAATCTGTCGAATCTAGTTTTTCTAGGCAATATGAAATGCATGCTTGCACCTTATGTGGTGGCTTAGACCACCTCGTCTTGAAAGTCTTGTTATATTCTGCATGCTTTTAGACAGTCTAGGGAAAACCATGATAACCCAATGTACGAAGTGTCTAGAAGTGACTATTGGGACCATAATCAACTCCGCACACATGCTTTATTCACCACAGTGGGGAGATGAACAATTTTATACTCCCCCAACTCCTAGTTTGCAATCAACAATGGAAGCACTCATGGAGCAAAATGCTAGGCTTGAAATGAATGCAATACATGACCATCCATATAGCATTGATTATGAATTTCCCACTGTTGAAAACTCTCCTTTCATTGAACAACATGATGAATTTCTAGAATTGAATCAAAACCTTGAGCAAAGGTTTGAGAGTTTAGAACTCAAATTGAGTCAAATGTGATGCACTAAATCAGGAAAGGGAGGACTTTCAAGATGAAATGTTTATCAACCATAATGAAGTCAATAGTATGCCTAGTCTTACTCGTGCAATTGATATTGCATATGAACCTGTTTTAAATGACGGGACTAAAAATACTATGATTTTTAATAAGGAAATGCATTGCTATGATGATGATGATGATGAATATGAAGAGCATGTGTATTTTGAAAATGTAGTAGAATCTTTAGGTTCAGAGACATTAATTGTCTCTTCGTGAACCCTATGAATGATGCTTCTTGATATTCATGCATGTGATGTTGATATGGATCCTGTGGAATTGTCTGTGAAAGTGAACATGATTTACCCTCTTTTGACTTTAGGAAAGTGTGTGATGGTACAAATGATTTTAAAAATGAAAACAACCTAGATGTACCTAACCTCTCTCCTGAGTCACAAATTGAAACTCCTTTACCCAACCTAGGTGTAGTTTGTCACAAGATTGCAAAACCAACTTTTCTAAAAATGCCTAACTTAGGCCTAGAACTTTGTGCTTCCCAAGTCCTCTTGGACTATTTTGCATCAAAGTATAACACTCTTAAGGAGCCACAGTTGGAATGTGTATAACCGCCTGTAATTAGCAAAACTCATTTCGAGTTAGACCTTTTGCATGATGTACCTTTAAAATTGCAAGATTTTGTGCTCCCAAACACACCGTTCATAAGTTTAGGTTTGGGGAAACTCATTCACATACAGGTCTTACTTGCACTCTCATATTATTTCTGTGTAAGGCTATTGATGTGTGTATATATTTTCTATTGGGTTGATCCTCAACTCTTTAGACTCTTGGTTTATGGTGAATTTTCATTGTATATATCCAGTAGGACTTGTTAAATTTTCTTTTCTTGAATCGGTTGAGTCTTCATGCGCATATATTATGGGGAATTTCTAGATATCTCTGTTTTGGAAGAAGAAGTATGGCTCTTGTATTTTGATGGCTCTGCTACCCCTAACAATAGTACTAGAGGAGCGGGCGTGGTATTAATATCTCCAACTGTGGAAGTATTTTCACACTCCTTTAAGCTGGAATTCGAATGCACCAACAACTCAGCAGAGTATTAAGCCTTCCTCATAGGGCTGTCAATAGCTAAGCAAGCAGGAGTCACGTGGTAGGCTGGGAAAAGTGATTGCCTACGGGTGTAAAGCGCAAGTGCAAAGTGTCGACTAGCAACACAGGGCAAGTACAGAGTCGATCCGGGGATTTGGGGTTGTGTAAAATTGATTCCAAGGCTTCACTAATGATTTCTAAGAGAGTTAACACAAATATGAGTTTGTTTTGGTTGTCGATACGACAAAATGGAGTTGTATCGTAATCTAAGGTGCAAAAACAAATTGTAAACAGATTGGAGAATACTAGGATGGTTGATTCCACCCTCTAATCCTATGCTAAGGCAATTCAACTTCTCATTATGTCTTGTACCTTCCCTTGAAGGTCTCAGGTGGATATTTTATTAACTACTTCTCCTTACTCACCCCTAGTATCAATGGTCTTCTTACAATATGATGAGTGCTAAATAGTGCATATTTATACACCTTTTTATTGGCATTTTACTCATCTTTTGCGCTTAGAAATCGAGATATTATCCCATATTCTCGTGTTTTCCTTGTTTTCAAGAATAAATATTTGTATTAATTAATTTTGTGTTTTTAGGTAATAAATAAAGCTCGGAGAAACTAAGGAGCAAAAGAGCGAGAAGAATTGGAGTCAAGCATCTATGGAGCAGAGAGATAGCCAAAGCCAGCGCGCGAAATCGGTTGCAACCCAACAAGGAAGACATGGGCTAAAGCTACCCACGACCCGGATCCGAGCCCGTCTCTTCGAGACGTTGAGATTTCTTTCTCCCTCATCCAACGGTCGCTGCCTCCACGTGCATCGAAGATCGCTGCTCCCGTGCAACACTAGATCACACCAAAACCGTCTACATCCCCAGAGCGTTCAGATCTCCATCGGCTCCATCCTACGCTCGCTAGGCCCTTCTCTTGAGTCCTTTTCGCACACGCTTTACACCGAATCAACCATACCCTATACCCCCACTCGAGCGAGACCATTTCCTTCCATCTTTCTCTTTCTTCTCTTCTCTCCCGTCTCCATCGGAGCGAGCTGCTCCGCCACCTCCTTCGTCACCCATACCACCACCAGAGACAACACCACCTCACCTTACCCTGACAAGCCATCACAACAACCGCTCCATCTTCGTCACCTCTAGTTTTAGTTATCCCTTTCCTAGCCTCTCTCAACAACTCTAGAGGCTATGAAAGAGATAAATGGAACTAGGGTTAGGGTTCTGTGTAAGCTATCGATTAATGGAGTCAGAGAAGCATGAGTAGAGCCAACAACCGAATCAGAGAGTATGGGTTAGAGTAGGTTTGATTTATTTTTGATTTATTTTTGATTTATTTTCGATTTTGTGAATTAGGGTTTAGTTGTTGAGTTTGTTGCATGTATAAATAGAACTGAATTGTGATGTTAGAAAACACGCCTGGATTAGCCAGTGCAGTCAATTAGGTTTAAATTTCTGTTCTTTGTTATTTTTATTATGTTTTAATTTACTCGGTAGGGTTTCATTGAAACCTAATTCTGTTTTGAGTTCAATTTGTTGAATGTTCTTGAGAGCTTAATTTTAATAAATAGCTTCAATTTTAACACCTCACCCCCTTTTCTCTCACAAGTGCATGCCAATGCCATGGATGCACCTTGTAGTTAGGCTAATCTTGAGTTGAGTGTGTTCGGCTCTTGTTTCTATGTTTAATACGATTCTCTTGGTGGTTGTGCTTCATTAGACAACCAAGTACTCTAGGTTAGTTATTCAAATTGATAATTGAAGCTTTATATGGAGAAACTCTTAGATAAGTGATAGAAGTGACAAGCTTCACTTATGCAGTATAAGAACAAGAACTCAACTAGTTGAGCACATACTAGGAATTTAGTGGTGGAATTGATAACCCAAGCATACCTTTGTCCTTTGTTTCATTCCTTAGTTTAGGTTCATTACACTTCAATTAGCCGTTTCGCAACCAAACCCCCTGTTGTTACCTTGTCACTACACATTTTCACTTGAAACTCAGTTGAGAAAGCCTTAGATCACACACAAAGCACACACAAGTCCTTGTGGGATCGACCGTACTTAGCGTCTCCGATAGACGCCGTGCACTTGCGGTATAACATGTAGGTCATAATTTTCATACACTTTCGAGGCCTACCACAATACCATTGATCACAGGTTCATTTAGTTCAATAGCTAATTATCAATCCTAAAACAACATAGCACAGCAAGAACAACATAGAAAATTGATTACTTCACATAACACCAGGGGTTTCATCTACACCCTAGCAAGGAAAATTAGAACATCACAAGCATAAGTAAAGCAAAAATTAAAATCTAGTTTGGTGCATTTCGGCTAATCAGGCATAAGCATTTACATACACTGCTCATCCCTATTTATACATGCAAACCCTTAACTCACTTCAAATCGAAATTAAGAAAAGACCCTCTCACCCAAAGCCGTGAATCGGCTTGTCCCCTCGGTTAATTGCGTTTGCACTCCATTAAATTGATGTTTCCCCCACTGTTGACGAACCCTAACCCTAACTCTTTTATCTCAAACTTAGCTTCTAGGGTGAAGAAGCTATGAAGGAGATAGAGAGAAACTAGGAGGTGGTGAAGGCGGGCTGTCTTGGTGGTTGCGTTGGTGGGTTGTGGTGTCGGGAAGAAGAAGGTGGCTCTGCCATGGTCGGGAGAAGAGAAGAGGGATGGGGAGCTGCAAGTGTCGGCGAGAAAGAAAAGAGAAATGGAGAAGGGCGTGTTTGGTTCGGTAGTTAAGGGGGTAGGCGGCTTGGGTGTGAAGCGGATGCAGCGAGAATTGATGCATGGGCCGATGCGAGCGTTGGATGCGGAAGGGTCAAATCTCACGGCTCAGATGGAACGGGCTTGGATCCGGGTTATGGGCGGGGTCTTGGATTGCTCAAGCCCATGTCTTGTAAATGGGTTGCTACTTGTTGGGTTGCAAACTGCGCGCGCGTGGCTTTGGCTTCGCTCCATAGACGCTCGTCTCCAATTCTCTGGTCTTTTGGCTCCTTAATTTCTCCGAGCTTTATTTACTACCTAAAAACACAAAATTAATTAGTACAAATATTTATTCTTGAAAACAGGGAAAATATAGAATTTGGGATAATATCTGATTTCTGAGCACAAAAGATGAGTTAAATGCCAATAAAAAGATGTAGAAATATGCAATATTTGGCACTCATCAAATACCCCCAAACCTGAATTTTACTTGTCCTCAACTGAAACAGAAATTAAGAAATCCTAACTATACCACTGTCGCTGGTCTCTCGAATGCATTTAGCGTATGCACTATGCCTTTAAACCCCTAGGTGTCCCTAGTGGACGAGTTGTAGTCTCGTGAGGGTTTACCAGAGGTGTACCCACAAAACCTTCTCCAACTTCAGAGCGTAAAAGAGTCTCAAGCATCCAAGGAGCTATGAGGACATAGAGTTTCTGCATGCTAGTAACACGAAGTTAGAACTACCAAAGAATGCATTCTCATCCTTAAGAGTTGAGCGAGAAATAACCATATCATATGAAAGAATTCGGGTTCGAGAGTGATCACAAGCCTCGACTTCTGCCTCACCAATAGGGTTTTATGATAATTGCACTCAAAAAGACGGCTTTTTTAGTCTCTCATGTGTGCAGGCATGAATAAAGAGAGAAATCCTGCACACGTTGAAGGTGAGAAGGATAACCTTCCGAAATAATTTCTGGAGACTGCACAGAATTGTGGACAAAAAGAATCTTTTTCTGATGATCTCTAAGAAAGGAAATCAACCATTAGCAAGGATGGGAGTACTCAATTACCTTCTCACCCGATCAGCAATTAACACCACTCTCTCATTGTAGGATCCAAATATCGCAACAACAACACACTTGCAGAATCTTTATTAACAACGTCGCGAAACCGTCGCAAAGTGATTTCAGAAATAACATGACTTGAAGAAAGTGCGAAGATCTTGCGAAAACTAGAGTGTCTGCGAGATTTAACATTTATACTCTCGCGAGGATGTCGCAAGGTAAATCCGAAATTAAGGGAAATATTAGGTGTATGTGAGCTGTCATCCACTATGTAATATCCTATATAAAGAGAAGAAAGCGAGGGAGAGAGAAGGGGGAATAATTTTGGTAAGAGAGAGAAATAATTTTGGGAGAGAGATATTTTTAGAGAGAGATTTATTTCCTTTATCATCTTCTTCCCTAAAATTAGATCTAGAGCTCTACAAAATATCCATTAATGGAGATTGTAAATCTAATTCTTATGTAATCTCAATAATCATAGTGAAGAACCATGGATGTAGATCAAATTGATCGAACCATGTAAAAATCCTTGTGACCATTTTATAATTTTAGCATTTTAATCTTTATTTTGATTATGAATGTAGTAGCAGGAAATCCCACACTACACCCCTTACTCAGTTTTGCTTGACTAATCCATTGAAAGATGTGTGATCAAGAATATTTATTAATTGATTTCATGAAATGTTTACACAATACAATAGAATTACACTTAGAAATTAAAGCGCTCTTTGAACTTTCTCTCTCCTAATGACTTGCTTCACAATTCAAAAAGATCTCTCCTCAATCAGACTTATTGAGCCCTTTATATAGGGTAATACATAGTGGATGACAGCTAAGCTATCCTTTATTTTCGGGAATGTCTCGCGAAGTGTCGCAAATGCACGAATATTCATTCTCGCGACACTTCTTAACCCTCGCCAGGCTTCGTGTCTTTCAATTATTAGGTGTCGCTATTCATCGCGTCGTTTATTGTAGCTCCGCGACTCCCTCGCGACGCCGTCGTTCATTAATCCCGCGAGCCTTGTACGTTGCGATATTATGATCCTACATCTTGCCTCTTTTTCCTTGAATATTGCTTGAAGAGCGATTTGAAGGAAAAATTCATTGTTGTCATATTCCTTGGTTTCAATTGGTGAAGGAACGGCGAAAGAATACTTTTCTTAAAAAGTACGTACTTGCCTCTATTCTTTTGTGAAGTTAGAAGCTTCTTTGTAATACATATGCGAAGTGTCATTTCTTGCCTCATGAATTACTGAGAAAATAATCAATTTCGCAAACTATTCTCGCCTATTATGAAATATGTTGTATATTTGGATTCTACTAAAGTTCTTTTCGTAAAGCTTCCTTGGATTTAGTAGTGACCGTTTACACGTGTCCATATTTACCTCTTTTTAGGTGCATTTAATGTTAACCGGTCATAACATTTTTTCTCGTCTATTTATAGGAGCATCCCTTTGTGAAGAATTTTCCTTTTCCTTTTCATCTTCTTCATCGTATGCAAGTGTTCTTCTTCTTCATCGTTCTGCAAGTGTTTGCCTATTATTGTCTCTTACCGTCTTCTTCACCATTTTTGCTATTCCCTAGCAGTTGTTGCTCTCATGGCGTCCAGGTTTGTTAATTTTGCCATATCTGGCTGATTTTGTGGTTGATCAAATTTCTTGTTGAAATCACACTGGTATGATTAACTTTGTAGTTCTCTTTCTGCCATTGTTGTTTAGCAAGAACCAATCCAGAACTAAGTTTACCGTGAAGGACCCTCTTCTTTCTTTGGGCTCGCCACCGAAACCTACCTCGCAACAAGAATCCCTCACGCAACAAAAGCCCTCTTCGCGAGCAAAATCTATGGCTTCAAAAAGACAGTCTGGGAGTGATAAGGTATCTAAGAAACATTTGTTTTTATTAACAATGCATTATTGCCTCTGTTTCTTATTTAATTTGTCATTCGCAGGATGATAAAACTACTGGTAATACTCCCAAAAGGCTCCGCCACTCTAAACCTGTTACCCCCAATGTTCCATTTCCTCCATTCACATCTTCGTCTCCTGTTGCGAAATCTTCGCAAGATGATTTTGTGCCTCTTTCTTCTGGTAACATTACTGGCGACAATATTTCTATACCTCAACTCCTCATAGACCAAGTTCCTTTCAATTGTCCTACTACAAACGATATTATACCTCCTCCTGCTGTCAATGTCCCTGCTATTTCTCCAATCACTTTCTCCCGAAACCTCCTCTTCTCATGAGGTTCCTTTGACAAAAGACGACTCGTCTTCTTTGTTTGAACAAATTCCTCTAACCGGAAAATTTGGAGGGGATAGATGTGGCCTTTAAGGTCCTTTCCGATCTCGTGAATGATGCCAAAAGAATTCTTCGATCGATGTCAAATCCAACGTTGAGATTTTAAGTAAGCATCTTGGTCTGATAGGATCTCGCAAGCATCTTTAGTTCAAGAGATTAAAAGTCAAGGATGATCTCAAGTTATGGTGTGAAATGCAATAATCTCCACCTTGAAAATCAAAAATTTCTCGGTATCTCACTTGATAATTGGCCAACATTATTGACGTATAACTCTTTCATCGAGAAGATGAATAACAATATTTCATCTTTTCCATTCCCATACTTGCCTCGTTATTTATCTTCAGATGGAAGATTTTAGTTGTCATCATGTATTTTGTTGGATAATTATTTTATTGTTATTGAAATATATCGTTGCGACGAGTTCGCGGGATTTTCTTATTATCTCGCCTTATCATTTCGGTAGTCTTTATTTTATCTTCTTGTTGCGACAAGGTCGCTAAAGTCGCCTTTACACTTTCATGCAATGGCCCATTGACCTTGCCTTATCATTTTTGTGTGGTCTTCCAAGTGGACCTCCCTAATTAGAGGTCTTCCCCGCCACCTTTCATCGCGACAAAATCGCAGGGACGTCTTTACACTTGCATGTAAAGACCCATTGATCTTGTCTTATCATTTTCCAAGTATTTTTGCCTCTGCAGGGATGTTTTAGTTGCGACAATATGACAGGCCTAGATATCCTTGCGAACATAAAGCCCCATGACATTGCCAGTCGTGCGACGAAATCGCGGGACGTCCGTACACTTTCGTGTAAAGACCCATTGATCTCGCCTTACCGTCGCGTTAGTATTATTGCCTCTGCAGGATAATTGCACAAATATGACAAGCCTAAATTCTCTTGCGAAAGCATAGCCTCATGACATTTGCGTGCCTGTTTTGACACTCCCCCTAATGGAGAGCGTCGCCCTTATCATCTCCGGTTGCCCCTTCAAGGAGGCGAAACATCGGCCATACAAGACTAGCTCCTCCCATCCGGTCTTAACAACAACCGGTTGTTTTCGCAACCTCTTATCCCTTATACCTATAGGGTTTATGGTTACAAGGCTGCACCCTAAGTGGAGTTTTCTTTGGGCGAGTGCAACATATGCCAAGACTTGCCAAGAATGGCCAGGGTAGGTTCATCCATCCGGGCACTCGGCTCAACCGTGTACCTCGGCACCTTGAGCATACACCGACTCCTAAGAAGAGACCCTCGGTCGCCCAAACCAGGGTATAACCTTATATATATAGTTGGGAATCCAAGGTATCTCTTAGGATAGGCTTTCATGGGCCCCAAATTTTCATGACTCGGGCTTCAGGAGCGGTGTAACCTTCCCCCCTGAGCCATGTCGAGAGATACCCCCTTATATGACGCACTTTAGGTCTTACATTTGCCTCTTACGAAATGTTATTCGCGAACTAGGGTGTACGCCATAAAGGTTCGTCCCATTCATTTACTCATTCATCTTTGTTAAATCATTCAATCATTCATGTTTCATTATTTGTTAATATTTGTTTGCGAAGTATTCGCAAAATTCCATTTCATTTGTTGTGTCTTTATCTCTTTCTTAACCGAATTCTCATTTATCCTTGAGTTGAAATTCTCGCACATCATTACTTCAACTGCTACTTTTCCTCCCACTTTTTGTTGATTATTCACTTCTTATGCCTTTTGTTTCTCATATCCTTCGCTTCTTTGTTATCATAACATTCGCCTGTCTCTAGGCATTCACCTCGCGAGGTATGTTCGATCCTTACTTCTATAGCATCCACCATCAATTTTTCCTTTCTCTCGCTCATCTCACATGTTGCTTCCAACCTTTTCTTTTGGCATTTCTTTCTTGTGACTTTCTACATCGACCTCATGACATTGTTGTGACTCCTTCCAATCTCCCCGTATAATACCAATGCCATTTGGATGTGGAAATTTTATACATTGATGATATGTTGATGCGACTCCCAAGATTTCATGAAGCCATGGCCTCCCAATCAGCGCATTATATGGAGATTCCACGTCAACCACACAGAATAAGATATCAGTTGATAATCCTTGTAGAGGTATTCTCATGTCTCTCCTTACATCTCCTCTGCGAGGGGGAGAATATTATGAGAATCAATATTTTGATTTGCCGCAACTACTTATCTTCGCGGCTTTAATTCAACAACTTACTCTTCAAAAGGAAGGTAGTCAAATAATTTGACTACCTTAATTCATTTATTTATTCGAAAGTTCCAAAGAAGCTGTTGTAAGGATCTCTTTTAATCTTTTATTGCGTGTTTATTATGCAGATTCGAGAAGAAGCTTCGTGCCGTCGTTTTCTACTCTCAAATCGATTATTCAAAAATTCGCAAAGAAAATGGATTACTCGCTTCCTCCTCGCTCGTTCTCGCGATCGTGCGGAACGTAGATTTGATTACATGTTCATTTGTAAAGACATAGATAGTAAAACCGTCGAAAGCGCTCGCTTCGTCAATTTCCCCTCAAAATTTGAAATCCTTGTGAATGAGATTTCTTTGTCTAAGTCTCTTGATCCTATACATGTTGATCCTCTGGAAGTAAGTGATGATGAAGTCCCTAATCCTCCCGATAGTGATTATGACTATGAAAGCGTGCGAAGATCTCTGATAAGGAAGTCGTCGATGAAGATCCGAATAGAAAAATTTCGATGAAAGTCCAAGAATTGCATAGAGAATAAAGGTGATGAAAACATTTCGAAGAAAATCCATCAATCGGCGGATGTGAAGGCCGATAAAGGCGCAGAAAAGTCTCAACCACCCTTTGTAGAGAGTTAAATTCTCTTTGTAATTTGTTAGAATTCCTTTTTGTTTGAGTGACTTAACTCTTTTGATTGAGTAATTTCCATATTTCTTTCTTCCTTTCTTAGTTAAGACCACCTTGCGAGCATGTTCGCTCATTGAGTTTTTTATTAAGTAAATCCATCCCAATCGGGGATTTGATTTTAATTCTTCTCACGGCGACAAAGTCGCGAGCCCCGCCTTTTTACATTTTCATGCAGAGGCCCATTGACCTTGCCTTATCATTTTTATGTGGTCTTCCAAGTTAGACCTCCCTAATTAGAGGTCTTCCCACCGCCACCTTTCATCGCGACAAAATCGCAGGACGTCTTTACACTTGCATGTAAAGACCCATTGATCTTGCCTTATCATTTTCCAAGTATTTTTGCCTCTGCAGGATGTTTTAATTGCGACAATATGACAGGTCTAGATATCCTTGCGAACATAAATCCCCATGACATTGCCGTCGTGCGACGAAATCGCAGGACGTCCGTACACTTGTCGTGTAAAGACCCATTGATCTCGCCTTACCCTCGCGTTAGTATTATTGCCTCTTGGGATCATTGCACAAATATGACAAGCCTAAATTCTCTTGAAAACATAGCCTTATGACATTTGCGTCTGTTTTGACACTCCCCCTAATGGAGAGCGTCGCCCTTATCATCTCCCCGGTTGCCCCTTCAAGGAGGCGAAACATCGGCCATACAAGACTAGCTCCTCCCATCCGGTCTTAACAACAACCAGTTGTTTTCGCAGCCTCTTATCCCTTATACCTATATGGTTTATGGTTACGAGACTACACCCTAAGTGGAGTTTTCTTCGGGCGAGTGCAACATATGCCAAGACTTGCCAAGAATGGCCAGGGTAGGTTCATCCATCCGGGCACTCAGCTCAACCGTGTACCTCGGCGCCTTGAGCATACATCGACTCCTAAGAAGAGACCCTCGGTCGCCCAACCAGGGTATAACCTTATATAATAGTTGGGAATCCAAGGTACCTCTTAGGATAGGCTTTCATGGGCCCAAATTTTCATGACTCGGAGCTTCGGGAGCGGTGTAACCTTCCCCCTGAGCCATGTCGAGAGATACCCCCTTATATGACGCACTTTAGGTCTTACATTTGCCTCTTACGAAATGTTATTCGCGAACTAGGGTGTACGCCATAAAGGTTCGTCCCATTCATTCATTTTTTTATTCGATCATTCTTCATCATTTCTTTATTTTGCTTGCGAGATATTATTTGATTCATTCATTTAATCATTCATTAGCTCTTGTTGTTTTGTTAAGCCATTCATGACTTCTTGTTATTCTTGTCGCGAGATCTTCGCGGATTTTCTCTGCATTTTATTGAATGTCGCAAACATTTTGCGAAGAAGTACTTTATCTTCATTCATCTTTCCTCTCCCATTTTACGGGTAATACTTCTTTAGATATAATCTATTCCATGGTCTATCCAATTTTTGTCCCACATCTTTTCCTTCGGGATCTATCAATCTATATGCCCCTGTACCAACTACTTCTTTGATGATATAAGGTTCATCCCATTTTCTCGCCAACTTGCCTCCGCTTTCACGTTGATATATTGGGGTTTCTCGCAACACCAAGTCTCTGGTTGGAACTCACGTATTTTTACACGCTTGTTATATTCTCTAGCTTGGTCTTGATAATTCTCCATGTGTCGCAGTGCCTTCTCTCATTTTTCTTCCAATTCATCCAACTTGATTAGAATGTTGCCGGCGCTAAGATTTTTATCCTGACCTCTTTTTGGTTGTCGGAATCACGACCTCTGTTGGGAGTACTGCTTCAACTCCGTAAGTTAAGCAAAAAGGGGACATTCTGTGGCTTCTCTTTAGTTGTATTATAAGCCCATACTTGCATTGGGTACTTGTTCGCACCATCCCCTATTGTGTCCTTCCAACTTTTTCTTCAATATATCAGCAATTGTTTTGTGTGTTGCCTCCGCTTGGCCATTAGCTTGTGGATATAATGGGGTTGATTTTCCACATCTTATCCGAAATGCATTAAGCGGTAATTCTATATTTTGCCCTTCAAACTTGCTTCCCATTATCGGATACCAATTGTGCGGGGATCCCAAATCTGCATATAATATTTTCAAATATGAAAGTAAAAACATCCTTATCGCGAATGTCTTTGGACGCTTTCATACGCCCATTTTGTGAAATAGTCCGTTGCGACAATTAAGTACCTTCTTTGTCTGTTCGGTAAAAATGGTCCCACAATATCTAAACCCCATTTTAGAAAGTCCACACACTTCTCGAAGAATTTAATGGTGCTCCAGGTGCATGTATCTTCTTCCCATGTCTTTGACAATCTTCGCGGCGCTCGGATATTGCTTTCGCGTCCTCATGCATATATGGCCAATAATATCCTTGTGTCTTTGCCTTATATGCCAGAGATCTCCCGCCGCTATGATTTCCGGCATCCCCACTATGCAGCATCTTCAATATGGTTTCTCCTTCTTTCCTTGTTAGACATCGAAGTGAAGGTCCATCAAAAGAACGCCGATAAAGCACGCCATCTCTTAATTCATAATTTGTTGCCCGGCTCTTTAACTTGTGTGCTTCCAATCTATTTCTTGGTACCTCGCCTTTCATTAAGTACGCGTGAAGTTCTACTCTCCAGTCTTCCTCGCGACATTGCATTTCATCTACCACCATCATTATATCTGCTTCTTGTCCTTCCTCGCGACATTGCATTTCATCTACCACCATCATTATATCTGCTTCTTGTCCTTCCTCTTTAATTGATGGCGCCAGTAGCGTCTGTATTTTGATATTCCTCGCAGTTGGGTCTGTCATCATACTTGATATAAAGGCAAAAGCGTCTGCGAGTCTATTATCTCTCCTTGATATATGCCTCCATTTTATTTTTGGTATCTGTGCTGACAACACTTCTACAAGCTTCCTATATTTCTGCAGGGATGGATCATTTGTAACATACTTCTCTGTTATCTGACAAATTGCCAATTGCGAGTCACTGGTAATCCTCACATTCTCCAGTTTCATTTCTATTGCAAATCGTAAAGCATGTATTATAGCTTCGTACTCCGTTTCATCATTGGTAGACTCAAATTCCAATCTAAAAGCAAAAGCTAACTTATTGCCTTCTGGCGAAATCACAACAATTCCCACTCCTTTACCTTCTCCATTTGATGACCCATCCACTAATATTTCCCACCGATCTGGCTCGGTTAACAAGTCTTTTGGATCTCCATGCTCTTCTTCTACATCCATCATTTCATCCACTGCTTCATCTTCCTCCAAAGGAAATTCTGCCAGAAAGTCTGCGACAACCTGTGACTTTGTTGAAGATAATATTTCATACTTGAGTTTGCAATGGCTTATTTGAGCATTCCATCTTTCGACTCTTCCTGATCTTTTTGAATTTTTCATTACTGACTCAATTGGTACCTTTGTTACCACTCTAACAAAGTATGTGCTGAAAATATATGTCGAAGTTTAAAACGCATAGACTAACGCCAGGATTAGTTTTTCAATCTTTGAATAATTTCTTTACTGCAGCATTAAAAGTTTTTTGATATAATAGATTGGTTTTTCTACTCTGCGTCCGTTCGCAGTAAACCGCACTTAAGGCATGCGATGTTGTCGCGAGATATATTAATAATTCCTCTCACATACGTTTTCGCATAATGGATATATCCATTAAATGCTCTTTGATCCCTTGTAAAGCCTTTTCACATTCGTCCGTCCACTTAAATTTCGATCCTTTTTTCAGAACACTGAAAAAGTGTTTACACTTATCAGATGACCGCGAGATGAACCTTCCTAGTGATGCTAGTAACCCATTCAGCTTTTGAACATCCTTTACCGTCGCAGGTGTCGGCATATCGCGAACTGCTTTTACTTTCTCCGGGTTAACATGTATTCCTTCCTTTGATATAATGTAACCCAAGAACTTTCCTGACGCTACTCCAAAGGTACATTTTTCTGGATTGACTTTGATGTTGAAACGCCTCATTTGTTCAAAAATTTCTTTCAAGTCTCGCACATGATCTTACCTTTTTACTATTTACTAACATGTCATCTACGTATACCTCTAGTGTTTTATGTATCCATTCTGCGAATACCTTTTCTACCATCCCTCGATACGTTGCTCCGCATTTCGCAAACCAAACGGCATTTTAGTATAAAGTATAATCCTCTTGGAGCGAAGAAAGCGAGTGTGCTCTTGGTCTTCTTCGGCTAGAGGAATTTGATTGTAACCTTTGTATCCGTCCGGTTGATGATACTCTTTCATTCCCGGCCGCCGATTCGACCAAATTTGTGGAATGTCTGGTAATGGAAAACTGTCTTTAGGGCAAGCTTTATTTAAATCAGTGAAATCAATGCAAATCCTTATTCCCTTATTCTTCTTTGGAACTATAACCATATTCGCTATCCATTCGGGATATTTTGCTTGTCTAATAATTCACGCATCCAAAGCATCTTCTGCGAGTTCTTCTTCTATCCGAGGGTGATATCTTTGTTGCTATCTTTCTAATTCTTTGTTTGAATGGCTTCACATTTTTATTAATTTCCAACTTGTGACAGGCCACCGATGGATCTATACCAGGCACTTCATCCATATCCCACGCGAAGATATCTTTATAATCCCGCAATAGATCGACGGTTCTTTTCTCTTCATCCGCTCCCATGTTAGTTCCAATCTTTAGCATCTTGGGTTTTTCCTTAGTTCCAATATTCACTTCTTTGGTTTGCTCTGCCGACGTAATCGGCCTTGGTTCTCCCATAGGGGTTGGTCCTTTTGGTTCTCTCGCAAGATCATCTTCTTCTCCCGAGATCTCTTGAGGTATGCCTTTTCCTTCCTTTGCTCTTATCATGTAAACTCTGAATTCTTCTTCTTTCTTAGTTGCCTTCGCCATCTTTTTGCGGTATTTTGATATATTCTTTCGCTTGTTTATTTGTTCCTCGCAACACTTTACTTCATTTTGATAGTATATTCTTCCTTTGGCAGCGTCCCCTTTGATCTCGCCGATTCCAGTTGGTGTGGGAAACTTGATACATTGATGAAGCGTTGACGCCACAGCTTTTATTGCATGTACCCATGGTCTTCCTAGTAATATGTTGTATGGTGATTCCATATCCACTACACTTAATGTCACCTGTGTTTCAATTCCTCCTAAGGGAATACGTATTTTTATCTCTCCTTTTACTTTTGTTATGGAATTACCAAAACCTTGAATATTGTAAGTGTGAAAATCATATCTTCGTCTTTATATCCCATCTTTTTGTAAGCGTGATAGAACATGATGTTCACCAGACTCCCTGTATCGATTAAAACTCCATTCACCATCCATGTTTTCATTGTGTTCTCCGATTTCTCTCCTTCCTTATACGTGTTTATTGTGATCACCGGTGGAGATGTGTGATCCAAATTTTCTTTGGATATTTCCCCCGCTGTGAATGTTATCTCTTGCTTTTCCCAATCCTTCAAAGGTGATGCCATTTCTCTATCCGTAATCTTCTTTCCTTCGAAATCCCGTTTGTGTATTCTTCCTTTGATATTTTCATGAAATTCGCTAATCAGTACTCTGGTGTCTGTGTTGCATGCCATATCTTTTTCATCCGATTTAAGATTTTCCTTTCTCATTTTCCTGATTCAAAAACTTTAATTGCAATCTTCTCTCTTTTACAAATGATCGTCCACGTTTTAGCGCATATGTAGTAGCAGGAAATCCCACACTACACCCCTTACTCAGTTTTGCTTGACTAATCCATTGAAAGATGTGTGATCAAGAATATTTATTAATTGATTTCATGAAATGTTTACACAATACAATAGAATTACACTTAGAAATTAAAGCGCTCTTTGAACTTTCTCTCTCCTAATGACTTGCTTCACAATTCAAAAAGATCTCCCCTCAATCAGACTTATTGAGCCCTTTATATAGGGTAATACATAGTGGATGACAGCTAAGCTATCCTTTATTTTCGGGAATGTCTCGCGAAGTGTCGCAAATGCACGAATATTCATTCTCGCGACACTTCTTAACCCTCGCCAGGCTTCGTGTCTTTCAATTATTTTGGGTGTCGCTATTCATCGCGTCGTTTATTGTAGCTCCCTGCGACTCCCTCGCGACGCCGTCGTTCATTAATCCCGCGAGCCTTGTACGTTGCGATATTATGATCCTACAATGAAATAGATTAGATCTATGAAATATTATGAGGGGTGTAGTGTGGGATTTCCTGCAACTACATATGCGCTAGAAACAGGGACGAGTAAAGGGTTTATCCACCTGAAACTTGTCGATTCAAAGTAAAAGATCCAAATTTCAATAAAGTTTGGTAGAAAAGGTTCCAAAGAAAGTCAATTACTGAGCTAATGAGTTTCGATGGCAAATATGGAGATCTCGAGTCAACAACTTGTATCTTGATTAAGAAAAGAATCAACAATTCAAGGAGAGAAGGAGCAGATCCGAAGAAATCTTCATGAGAATGAAACAAAATTACGAAGCACAACAAGAATCCATTCTCGGTAGTAGTCCACGACCACAAGGTATCAAGAATCTCATAGCTTTAGGATTCATAGCTTCACAGAAAGCCATAGAACAATTAACCTCTCGACAATTGATTTTCGACAAAACCAGAAATTGCAACAGAATTTCTATCAGCGAAGAAAAGGACACACACAAATTGTTGCCAAACAAAGTGATTTAGTACTTACATAAACGCATCACCGGTGAAACAACAATAGAAATATCGTATACTTAGTCACCGGACCTAACTCCGGATATCACCGAACAGAAGTAAAGTAAGGGACATTTAGTGAGGAACAAAAGATCACTTCGCTTGATCAATATCAGCAGATGCCGAAGTTATAAGATGATTGGTTATATTAAAACGAAAAAAATTCATCCGCTTGAGAGAAACCAAAGAAGGAGATAACTCGCAAAGCCAATAAAGAAGAAGCAACAATAGCTAGACTTTGTCATGGGAAATCAATCCAGTTCGCAACTACATAATGGCTGTTGCGAAATCAACTACATTCTCGCAGGTAGCAGCTCGAACAGATGGTCAAGGTTACAGAATATGAGCTGGAGGTTAGCAACAGCTAAGTTCGAGGCAGTCAGTCAATCCACATCACAAATCGATTCAAATCAGTTCAATACTTACGAAGAGGAAAACAACGAAGGGATGTATGAAAAAGACTTTATCGTAGGAGATAAAAGCAGAAAATTATGGAGCTTCGGTTCAACAAGGAGTAAGCCTTGCGAAGACATAAAGCTCTCCTGCGAAGTTCACTTCATCAATAAAATTCCAGTGAGGTTGCCGCAGAAGTGAAGATTTGCAACTGTTCCAAAGAAGGACAAGCAGATATTATTGATCGTTAAGACAACCCCAACTTCCATTGTAAAGCAAAGATGATCAAAGAAGATGAACGGCGGAAGGAAGTACAGCTAAGAAAGGGACAAAGACAGAGCAAAACGAGTGCAAGAAAGAAGAAAATGATTAACAAAGATGATACCTCGCTATACCGGCAGGAGGAAGAACCCTAACTAACAAGTGATCTCTATAGAAGTTAAACCCACTGCGAAGAAATATAAAGCTTACTGGCAAGAGTTATCACGTGAAGGCAAGTTTCCAGCCTAAATCACAAAAAGACGACAAAGACATAACAACATATACGAAGCTTACCAAATTAACACAAATAAAGGATAGCACAAATGGTTCAGGGTGTAGCTAATGCGCTTGAAAACGCAAGATCGAACTCCACCAAGATTAGTTTTTCGCAAATTTTGAAATCCTAGAGGCGAAGAAATTGAATAAATTCATAGCACTATGTGTTTCTTTCGCAATGACAAATAGCCCGGATGGTCGGCAAGTGAAGAGAAGGAGTTTGATGTCTAGAGTTCGAATCTCCCCATTCGCAAAGAGTTTTTGCACTTCGCAAATGTTTAGCTTGCGAACGTTCGCAGCATGAACACTTCGCAGATGTTCGTTTACTTCATGCAAATGTTTACTTCGCACAGTCTTTGATAATCTCGCAAGGGTATCTCGCAAGAAGAAAGTAGGTGATTATTTCGCAGAAACACTTCGCAGAGGCAGGGCTAGCACAATTGGTCAGGAGGCATGAATGCAAGCAGAAGGTCGCAGGATCAATTCTTTGCTCGCACATTTATTTTTGTTATGTGAAATTTCACATGGACTTTGATTATTTCGCAAAGAAGAGAGTTGATGATTATCTCGCAAATTCATTTCGCAAGAGAGGGTTGGAACAGTTGGTATGGTGCGAGAATATGCAAGAGGCAGGTCAAGGGTTCAAATCTCATTTCTCACACTTCTTTTTGCTGCGAGATAACTATATTTTGTGCGACGTTTATACACTTCAAGGATGCTAGCTACGTAAGCAAATCATATACTTCGCAAGAGACAACAACAACGAATCACATAAAAGCTAAGTACCACTTTCTTTGAACATTTTACTTTTACAGAAAATAAAAGATTTTTATTAATTTTCTCTGTATGATTTAATTTTATCATAAATGTCTTATAATAATTAAAAAAAAAAAAAAAAAAATCAAAATTACAAAAATTTCAAGATTTCAAAGATCTCAAAGATTTCAAAGATTTCAAAATTATAAAGAATTACAAAGATTTCTAAATTACAAAGATCTTAAAGATTTCAAAGATTCGAGAAAAATCTCGCAGATTAATTTATATATTTCTCTTGAATATTTACTTTACTTCAAATGATATGATATTATGAGAATGAATGAAAGAAATGACAGGAATGAAAGAATAAGTGAAGAAAATGACAGAAATGAAGGAATGAATGAAAGGATGAATGAAAGAATGAAGACATGCGATAATTTCGCAGAGATAATGGAAATGCGATAATTTCGCAAAGATAATGAGAAAAGATAATCAAAAATGAATGATTGAATGAATTGACAAAAATGAATGAGTGAGTGAATGGGACGAACCTTTATGGCGTACACCCTAGTTCGCGAATGATATTTCGTAAGAGGCAAATGTAAGACCTAAAGTGCGTCATATAAGGGGGTATCTCTTGACATGGCTCGGGAAAAGGTTACACCGCTCCCGGAACTCGAGTCATGGAGATTTGGGGCCCATGAAAGCCTATCCGGGAGAGATACCTTGGATTTCCAACTATATATATAAGGTTATACCCTGGTTGGACGCCCGAGGGTCTCTTCCAAGGAGTCAGTGTATGCTCATCAGCTCAACCTTGAAATCATTGAGGAATCTCCTAGGCCTATCTCCATCAGCTCAACCTTGTGTACGGATAAACGCACGAAGCTCGTGGAACTTCTCAAAGAGTACCAGGACATATTCACTTGGAGATATAAAGAAATGCCGGATTTAGATGAAAATTGGTCACCCATCATCTACATGTCATACCTGTATCCAAGTCGGTTAAACAGTTGTAGTTCATACATGAGGAAAATGGATAGATCAGGTGCTTCATAGACTTCAGAGACTTGAACAGGTGTTGCTCCAAAATGATCCTCCTCTACCTAACATCGACATGTTAGTAGATGCAACCAGCGGACACGGCATGTTCTCCTCCATGGATGGATGTAGCGGCTACAACCAGATAAGGATGTACGAGCATGATGCAAGTAAGATATCTTTTTGAACTCCTCTTAAATTTTTATTATACCATGCTGCCATTTGGTTTAAAGAATGCCGGTGCAACGTATCAACGCTCTATGACGGCAATCTTCCACTTTGGAGCCGATACCCCAAAGGAGCAGCCTCAAGAAGATAAAAATGTCCACGCGTCATATCAAGCAAGATCCAGGCGAGTCACTTTATCAGACAGTGGTACATGTCGATCATGCTATGTTGGAGAATCCGCGCTTTTGGTCATCCTCTGGAGCTATTGAACGCTCATCTACAACAACATATGCCCTGATAGAAAGAACCAGGCATGCCGGTAATGAAGAGCCTCATAATGTTTGTAGGAGCATATATCTCACCAACAGGGGATACAACCTTCAGCCTTCCTCGTAAGATTCCTGAGCGTTGTTAAGAGGAAAACCACCAAGATACAACATCCTGCGCGTCCGTCAACTCCAACTCCAAAGTACCACATGCACGACTCCCACAAAGATGAAACAATGTCCAAGATATTCCATATCCTGCTCGACAACAACCACTACGAACAAACCATGTAAACCACGCTGGGGACCGAGGCTCGGCATGAAGTTCCTTCACCGTCGGTCAAGAAATTCTTCAACATGAGAGAGATGGTCGGTTAAGAAGCATGGAATTCGTAAGGGTAAATCGAATCAAGAGGGAAACACTTCAACGCTCCCTCTAGCGAAGTCGCTTCAATGGTCTATTCAAGAGTCGCCTCAACGCTCTCTCCGTGACCCACGTTCGCCTGAATCCTTCTTCAACACTCTCTCCAGGATCCACCTCAACGTTCGCACCAGAAACCACTTTAACGTCCTCTCGAGCCGTTTCGACACTCAAGCTGCATCAATAATCTGCGCTCTGGTCAAGTTATCTTTGATATACTCATTGCTCAACATACGTCTCATCCATCCTTCATGAGGGCCCAGCGGAGCATGAAAAACCTTGAAGTCGATAGGAGAAGGGTTATCTTGTGGAACGGATATTTTCATATAGTTGAAAGGGCGCGGTGAACAACTCATCATCAATGTATCTTTGAAAATTCGTCAACACCTCCTGACTTGGCACCAGCATTATCCCCAGAAGACATCTCAACAGGAGTTCTTTTCTTCATTCTACAATAAATTACATGAGTCAGTACTTGTATAAAAATGCGTGAGATGTGTAGTCACACACGACAGAACACACATTCACTTTGGAGTACACAATGCTGGTATTGGGTCCAAACACCGGTGTTGATCAAGTCACAAGTCCGGTGTTGATCAAGTCTCAAGACCGGTATTGATCAAGCCAGAGGTATCACTCAAGTTTCAAGTCCGGTGTTGATCGAGTCACAAGTCCGGTATTTCTCAAGCTTCAAGTCCGGTATTGATCAAGTGACGAATCTGTATCACTCAAGTTTCAAGTCTGGTATTGCTCAAGCTTCAAGTCCGGTATTGATCAAGTGACGAGTCCGTATCACTCAAGTTTCAAGTCTGGTATTGGTCAAGCTTCAATTCCGGTATTGATCAAGTGACGAGTCCGTATCACTCAAGTTTCAAGTCTGGTATTGCTCAAGCTTCAAGTCCGGTATTGCTCAAGTTTCAAGACCGGTGTTGGTCAAGGGCACGAGGCTGGTATAAAGGTGACATTCAGGAGCATACACGATATGGGACCCACGTTCAATCAAGCATATATGGCGGGACCATATTTATTTGCACAACACGGTTCTCTTATGTCATGGGAATCATGTTCACGAAATTCAAGCCCACGTTCGATCAAGCAGGCGCAGTAGCCCCACGAACGAAGCAGGCGCAGCAGTCCGTCGATTAGGCACAACCCCACGATCGAGCGAAGCAGGCGCAATAGCCCCTCGACCGAAGCAGACATAGCAAGGTCGATCAAAGCAGGCAAGACCGACATCATACTAGGGGAATGCTCTCCTAGATGCCTTTTGAACGTGACATACTCCAAGGACGGGATGACCCGTCTCTCCTGGTAACATCTAACTTTGTCTCATAAGTTTTATCTTTAACTGTCACCATCTTATGCCTACCCCACAATAGTGTAACCATTGTGTGTTAGGCAGGGGACTTAATGTTGATGGTTGATTTTCATTTAAGGTTAAAGTTGTAAAAAACCAGAAAATTATGCGTTGACATCTTGTAAAATATAAAGCCATTTATAAGTGTTGGATACTCCCTCACTTAATTCACCAAGAATGGAGCATGTGGCAACAATCCCATTCTATGAATACATGAAATTCCTCCAGGTTGGAGCATGTGGCAACAATCCCTTCCTGTGAATTTCATATCAGCCTTGTATTTCCAGTACTCATTATCAGTGTGGCATGACGACTGAGTGTTACTCTTACTGAGTAACACGAACCTCCAAGCACTATAATGAAACCATGTACGAAATACCCGTACAGGCTGACTCTCGGTGTGTTATACTAGCCCGATTGAGCCCTCTCGGTGTGTTATACTAGCCCGATTGAGCATCCGGACCGACCGATCAGTCCGGATATGATATGATTGTAGTCATCCAACTCCATAAGCATGATTGGATGGCCCCAGATCAATTCCATCACCCCCAAGCAGGTATGGAATACCCACGGCCGACCACGCATGGTCGGTCATTGGCCTAGCTTGCCAAGAAACCGTTCATACCAAGCATTATGGACGAAAAACCCTAAATTAGGGTTTGCGGCATATTACATGTGTTGCAAAGCAGTCTCAACCATCCATCTTCGCAGGTATAGATGGAGGGTGAAGATGTAGATTCAAAGGGCCCAGAGCATGTCAACACGATCACCGTGGGACCGCCTACACACTTGACCAATCGGTCAAAACCAACCATGTTTGGTCGTGACAAAATTATCGCCCAAACAAGAGATGGCGCACGGCTTTGAAACCCAAAATTAGGGTTTTGAGCATCATGAGCGTCCATCTTCTCCGGCACGAATGGAGGGTCCCAGATTAGATTAAACAGATCCGGTCATACCAAAGATGACCACTGTGGGCCCATCTACCTCCTCATGTGTTCGGCCAAGGCATATCATGCCCGGTTAATCCAAAACGTGCGCCCAAACTAGCGTGGCCACGCCTCCCAAACCACAACCGATCTCGACCGCTCAACTTCGCCGGACGATTTGGGTGGCTCGGATCACGTTTTAATGGGATATTCAGGTATAGGCGTGAACACCAGCCTACCATCTTCACGTCAAACCAATCGTCCAAGACCGACCGAGTTAGGTCGTCTTGGAACGCGCGCCGGAAAAGAGCATGGTGCGCGGCCTTTTGCAGCATCAAATTCCTATTGCTAAATCGATCTCAACCACTCCTCTTTGCCGGTCAAATTGAGTGGCCTAGATCGCACCTCCATGGGACAGTGAGACATGGACGTGTACACCGGCATGCCATCTACATGCACGCCCGGTCGGTCCTCTCCGAAATCCTTCCCATGCTTGGTTTCGACCAAGCTGAAGAGTGATACTTGCGCGCCTCTTCAAAAGCCTAATTTCATTAACGATCGCAGATGAGTGTCTCAAAGATCATCTCATCTGTCCAACTTCACAAGCTTGGTTATACAACCCTGGTCAGGAGTTAGTTGGTCGGTGAGGCGTCATTACCCATCACTTTACCATACCATGATGCGCACTCGCATAAAATACACACGATACTTCACAAGTATCAACTTCCTGAATAACGCAGTTATTCAAATTAGCATTACATGCTACCTATCGTGGATCCACGATCCACACATTCCAGACATCAATCATGTCACAAACTGGGGGATACATACTGGGGTATTGGTCTGGCGGTTTACAGCGTGCAGCGTGCAACGCGCCATCACAAGAACGTGTTAGGAAGTTATGGACGGTTAGCGATGACAGGAGAAGTGGGCAAGACTGGTCGTGTAACACCAACACACACCTCCACTACTCCATCACTCCACTTCCCACGAGAGACGTGAATAAGGCTCAAATGACTTATATAAATAGGTTCTCCTCCCTATTTTCGACAGGGGAGACAACAAGAACAAGTCCAGACGAGACACAAAACCAAGTGTTAATACAAAACGTATTCAAACACCCAGAGCTTGCTTGCATCAATCACAAGCATGCTCACCTTTCTGTTACAAGTCATAAGCAAGCCAACACCTTCACAATCTCAACACCTTCTTCGCTTCCCTCCCTAAGATCAACCCCATCTCATTCACTTTGTGACCGAAACAAGTCCTGGAGCGGCCATTTCTTGGTTTAGGCCGGACTTGCATGATTGATCTCTCGAATCTACAAGCACTCACCGCGCAAAGTGCATTTGTTTAAGGTTTTGATTCATTCCTCATCCACACCCCAAATTACCAAATTCTGCAGGAATAGTTTTCACCCATAAACAATTGGCGACCACAGTGGGAGGTTGATCTCTCGGTTACAAAAATTGAATTCTCAATTCGTCAGTTTTCATCTCGCGATGTATCCTCACTCGGAGACCACAGGTGGTTCAGATATCATGGGAAGTGTAGATAGAATGCTGGAGGATGTCTTGGCAAATCAAGCCGGTATCGCTAGAAGACAGAGCGAGACATTCCGCCTTTTGAATGATATAACAGCGCAATTACAAGAAGGGTCGGCAGACATTTACTCAAACAGTGCAAGAAACGCTGGATCCTTAGTCAGGAGGCACACCTTTACCAGTGGAGATGCAGAAAGAGCGCGTAATCACAGGGGACTCAGGAGAGACGAACAACATGGTCCAGCCGAAAACGAAGACTCGAGGCAACTCCACAGAGGAAAAAACTTGTCCGGGGTACCACAACGTCTACCGGATAAAGAAATAGAGCCTGCAGCTTACGGATCCCTGCTGGAATATTTATATCTCAAGACCCTTGTCGAAGCCCGGAAGACTGTTCAATCCGCATCGACCTTTCAATTAAGTGAAGAAATGCTTGAGGAAGGAGAGATCAATCAAGGAACACGTGAGTACAGAGGATGGGAACGTTCAATTCGATCACTCAGCAGTGATATTACAACACCTTCCATCACCAGAGCCAGAGCGGCCGCAAATCCTGGCATCTCATCAAGTGTAACACCTCTGGTAGTCACCAGAGCAACAACTTCCACTCCTTCATCAGGACGAGGAGCCGGAGGTACGAGAGGAGGACCATCCCCATTACCATTGCAGATTTGATGGAGAAGCATGAAGTTCTTGCTAAGACTCAAACGGATATGGCCGCAACTTAGAAAGAGGTACTCACTTTTCTTAAGACATTAACTGATCGATTTCCACAAGATCCGTGACAGCCCCTGGAGCAAAAAGGGAACGCATTCAACGCACCGGAGAAGGTACTTCAGCGGCGCGGACCTCCATGGGCCTGATCAAAGAAGCGACATCAGATATGAGCGGTCCTGTCATGGAGACTCCTACACTAGGGACTGATCCTCACAACGATCCTCCTCAAGTCAATAGTTTCACTATGAACCAGAGGCCGGTGGATCGGGAAGCGGTTTCTCTAGTGAAAAGTTTATGCGAACTTTCACACCTCTCGAGGAATCAGCGCGCGGAGACGTTTTGCTGCAATCAACCAGAGGAAGGTCACAACCGGGCCCTACATGTTACCGCTCACATCAAGGGTTCAGAGTTCAGGAGGGCCCTCATCGACACAGGAGCGTCTTCATTACTCTCAATACTCTCAGGACATCCAAGGTTCTCCCAGGCATGGGCGTACGGAAGCCTACCACAATGACGGACTTCGAGGGAAACCAAACCAGCACATACGGGAGAAGCTCCGCCGAAAGAATCAGACAAGTCCGTTACATCCCACTCCCCACGTGGGCGTCAATTCAAGAAGAAGACCGTCTTGCATCATTGAGGGATAGTACCCACGATGTATTTTTGCTGACGAAGCATTCTTCTCCATCCTGTGAAGCCACGACCCACGTTCACACGAAGAGGGAACGAACTTTTATGGCGAGTCGTGACCAGAAAGGGAAAACGGTATACCGACACTGCCATTATCAATTAGTAGGGGAGACTGTTACCCAGTCTCTCCGCCCAATGGAATGCTACAACAACAACGAACCACAAGAACAAGTGCTAGATGCTCCACAACAGTTGCAAGATGGCACCAACTCCACAACTGATGAGATTGAAATCATTGAGGAATCTCCTAGGCCTATCTCCATCAGCTCAACCTTGTGTACGGATAAACGCACGAAGCTCGTGGAACTTCTCAAAAAGTACCAGGACATATTCACTTGGAGATATGAAGAAATGCCGGATTTAGATGAAAATTGGTCACCCATCATCTACATGTCATACCTGTATCCAAGTCGGTTAAACAGTTATAATTCATACATGAGGAAAATGGATAGATCAGGTGCTTCATAGACTTCAGAGACTTGAACAGGTGCTGCTCCAAAAATGATCCTCCTCTACCTAACATCGACATGTTAGTAGATGCAACCAGCGGACACGGCATGTTCTCCTCCATGGATGGATGTAGCGGCTACAACCAGATAAGGATGTATGAGCATGATGCAAGTAAAATATATTTTCGAACTCCTCTCAGAAATTTTTATTATACCATGCTGCCATTTGGTTTAAAGAATGCAGGTGCAACGTATCAACGCTCTATGACGGCAATCTTCCACTGGAGCCGATACCTCAAGGGAGCAGCCTCAAGAAGATAAAGATGTCCACGCGTCATATCAAGCAAGATCCGGGCGAGTCACTTTATCAGACAGTGGTACATGACGATCATGTTATGTTGGAGAATCCGCGCTTTTGGTCATCCTCTGGAGCTATTGAACGCTCATCTACAACAACATATGCCCTGATAGAAAGAACCAGGCATGCCGGTAATGAAGAGCCTCATAATGTTTGTAGGAGCATATATATCACCAACAGGGGATACAACCTTCAGCCTTCTCGTAAGCGGTTCCTCAAGCAAAGCAAGAGGAAAACCACCGAGATACAACATCCTCGCGCGTCCGTCAACTCCAACTCCAAGCACCACATGCACGACTCCCACAATGATGAAACAATGTCCAAGATATTCCATATCCGGCTCGACAACAAACCACTACGAACAAACCATGTAAACCACGCTTGGGGATCGAGGCTCAAGCATGAAGTTCCTTCACCGTCATCAAGGAATTCTTCAACATGAGAGAGATGGTCAGTTAAGAAGCATGGAATTCGCAAGGGTAAATCGAACTGAAGAGGGAAACACTTCAACGCTCCCTCTAGCATAAGCTGCTTCAATGGTCTATTCAAGAGTCGCCTCAACGCTCTCTCCGGGACCCACGTTCGCTTCATAATCCTTCTTCAACACTCTCTCCAGGATCCACCTCAACGTTCGCACCAGAAACCACTTTAACGTCCTCTCGAGCCATTTCGACACTCAAGCTGCATCAATAATCTGCGCTCTGGTCAAGTTATCTTTGATATACTCATTGCTCAACATACGTCTCATCCATCCTTCATGAGGGCCCAGCGGAGCATGAAAAACCTTGAAGTCGATAGGAGAAGGGTTATCTTGTGGAACGGATATTTTCATATAGTTGAAAGGGCGCGGTGAACAACTCATCATCAATGTATCTTTGAAGCTGTCAACACCTCCTGACTTGGCACCATAGATTATCCCCGTAAGACATCTCAACAGGAGTTTTTTCTTCATTCTACAATAAAATACATGAGTCAAGTACTTGTATAAAAACGCGTGAGATGTGTAGTCACACACGACGTAACACACATTCACTTTGGAGTACACAATCTTTGGTATTGGGTGCAAACACCGGTGTTGATCAAGTCACAAGACCGGTGTTGATCAAGTCTCAAGACCGGTATTGATCTAGTCACAGGTATCACTCAAGTTTCAAGTCCGGTGTTGATCGAGTCACAAGTCCGGTATTTCTCAAGCTTCAAGTCCCAGTATTGATCAAGTGACGAATCAGATCACTCAAGTTTCAAGTCCGGTATTGCTCAAGCTTCAAGTCCGGTATTGATCAAGTGACGAGTCCGTATCACTCAAGTTTCAAGTCCGGTATTGGTCAAGCTTCAAGTGGGTATTGATCAAGTGACGAGTCCGTATCACTCAAGTTTCAAGTCTGGTATTTCTCAAGCTTCAAGTCCGGTATTGCTCAAGTTTCAAGACTGGTGTTGGTCAAGGGCACGAGGCTGGTATAAAGGTGACATTCAGTCAGGCATACACGATATGGGACCCACGTTCAATCAAGCATATATGGCGGGACCATATTTATTTGCACAACACGGTTCTCTTATGTCATGGGAATCATGTTCACGAAATTCAAGCCCACGTTCGATCAAGCAGCGCAGAGCCCCACGAACGGCAGCGAGTGAGTCCG
Source organism: Papaver armeniacum (assembly GCA_023531295.1). Lineage (NCBI taxonomy): Eukaryota > Viridiplantae > Streptophyta > Magnoliopsida > Ranunculales > Papaveraceae > Papaver > Papaver armeniacum. Next base: position 47,198 of record JAJJWW010012625.1, read on the forward strand.
TCGATTAGGCACAACCCCACGATCGAGCGAAGGGCGCAATAGCCCTCGACCAAGCAGACATAGCAAGGTCGATCAAAGCAGCAAGACCGACATCATACTAGGGGAATGCTCTCCTAGATGCCTTTTGAACGTGACATACTCCAAGGACAGGATGACCCGTCTCTCCTGGTAACATCTAACTTTGTCTCATAAGTTTTATCTTTAACTGTCACCATCTTATGCCTACCCCACAATAGTGTAACCATTGTGTGTTAGGCAGGGGACTTAATGTTGATGGTGGATTTTCATTTAAGGTTAAAGTTGTAAAAAAACCAGAAAATTATGCGCCGACATCTTGTAAAAGATAAAGACATTTATAAGTGTTGATACTCCCTCACTTAATTCACCAAGAATGGAGCATGTGGCAACAATCCCATTCTCGTGAATACATGAAATTCCTCCAGGTTGGAGCATGTGGCAACAATCCCTTCTGTGAATTTCATATCAGCCTTGTATTTCCGTACTCATTATCGGTGTGGGATGACGACCGAGTGTTACTCTTACAGAGTAACACGAACCTCCAAGCACTATAATGAAACCATGTACGAAATACCCGTACAGCCGACTCTCGGTGTGTTATACTAGCCCGATTGAGCCCCTCTCGGTGTGTTATACTAGCCCGATTGAGCATCCGGACCGACCAGTATCATCCCGGATATGATCTCGATCGTAGTCATCCAACTCCATAAGCATGATTGGATGGCCCTGCATCAATTCCATCACCCCCAAGCGGTGTGGAATACCCACGGCCGACCCCGCATGGTCGGTCATTGGCCTAGCTTGCCAAGAAACCGTTCATACCAAGCATTATGGACGGAAAACCCTAAATTAGGGTTTGCGGCATATTACATGTGTTGCAAAGCAGTCTCAACAATCCATCTTCGCAGGTATAGATGGAGGGTGAAGATGTAGATTCAAAGGGCCCAGAACATGTCAACACGATCAACGTGGGCCCGCCTACACACTTGACCAATCGGTCAAAACCAACCATGTTTGGTCGTGACAAAATTGTCGCCCAAACAAGAGATGGCGCACGGCTTTGAAACCCAAAATTAGGGTTTTGAGCATCATGAGCGTCCATCTTCTCCTAGACGAATGGAGGGTCCTAGATTAGATTAAACAGTCCCGGCCATACCAAAGATGACCACCGTGGGCCCATCTACCTCCTCATGTGTTCGGACAAGGCATATCATGCCCGGTTAATCCAAAACGTGCGCCCAAACTAGCGTGGCCACGCCTCCCAAACCACAAACTGATCTCGATCGCTCAACTTCGCCGGACGATTTGGGTGGCTCGGATCAAGTTTTAATGGGACATTCAGGTATAGGCGTGAACACCAGCCTACCATATTCACGTCAAACCAATCGGCCAAGACCGACCGAGTTAGGTCGTCTTGGAACGCGCGCCGGAAAAGAGCATGGTGCGCGGCCTTTTGCGGCATCAAATTCCTATTGCTAAATCGATATCAACCACTCCTCTTTGCCGGTCAAATTGAGTGGCCTAGATCGCACCTCCATAGGGCAGTGAGACATGGACGTGTACACCGGCATGCCATCTACATGCACGCTCGGTCGGTCCTCTCCGAAATCCTTCCCATGCTTGGTTTCGACCAAGCTGAAGAGTGATGCTTGCGCGCCTCTTCAAAACCCTAATTTCATTAACGATCGCAGATGAGTGTCTCAAAGATCATCTCATCCGTCCAACTTCACCAGACTTGGTTATACAACCCCGGTCGGAGTTAGTTGGTCAAGTGAGGCGTCATTACCCATCACTTTACCACACCATGATGCAAGCACTCATGATAAAATACACACGATACTTCACAAGTATCAACTTCCCGAATAACGCAGATTATTCAAATTAGCATTACATGCTACCTATCGTGGATCCACGATCCACACGTTCCGGACATCAATCATGTCACAAACTGTGGGATACATATCGGGGTATTGGTCTGGCGGTTTACAGCGTGCAGCGTGCAACGCGCCATCACAAGAACGTGTTAGGAAGTTATTGACGGTTAGCGATGACAGGAGAAGTGGGCAAGACTGGTCGTGTAACACCAACACACACCTCCACTACTCCATCACTCCACTTCCTCCACTTCCGACGAGAGACGTGAATAAGGCTCAAATGACTTGTATAAATAGGTTCTCCTCCCTATTTTCGACAGGGGAGACAACAAGAACAAGTCCAGACGAGACAGAAAACCAAGTGTTAATACAAAACGTATTCAAACACCCAGAGCTTGCTTGCATCAATCATAAGCCTGCTCACCTTTCTGTTACAAGTCATAAGCAAGCCAACACCTTCACAATCTCAACACCTTCTTCGCTTCCCTCCCTAAGATCAACCCCATCTCCTTTACTTTGTGACCGAAACAAGTCTGGAACGGCCATTTCTTGGTTTAGGCCGGACTTGCACAGATTGATCTCTCGAATCTACAAGCACTCACCGCGCAGTGCATTTGTTTAAGGTTTAGATTCATTCCTCATCCACACCCCAAATTAGCAAATTCTGCAGAAATAGTTTTCACCCATAAACACCTTGGAGCCGGCAAGGGATGCCTTCAATACACCCGGAGCAGGCATTTCCACTCGGACCCACATGAGTGAAGAAGCTCGTGTTACTCCTGAACGCCCAAGAAAGAGGGACCAGCCATCCAACTTCATCACACGTGAGGACCTGGAACGACTTCTCCAAAACCGAGGCAAAGGAAATCTGACGGATGCACACCAACATCAGCCGCCATACCCTCAAGATACGCAACGAATCCCTCTTCCAAGAGGATACACCTCTCCTCAGTTCTCCCTCTACGATGGTACTGGTAATGCTCGTGAACACATCTATCGATTTTTGGAATCCTTGGGGGAGCATGAGTACAATCATGTTCTCCGCCTGAAAGAGTTCTCGAAATCACTTACGGGAAGGGCGTACACCTGGTACAACAACATCGCACCCAACGGCGTATCAAATTGGGGTGAGATGGTCGGTGCTTTCTACAGGAAGTATTTCTTCGTATCCGAGCAGATCACCTTTTCAGATCTAGGAGAGTCTCTCAGCGGAACAACGAGCATCCGAACGACTTCGTTAAGAGGTTCAGAAATCAAGCACTAGATTTTCATGATCCGAACATCACTGAACGCCAGTTGGTGGAGCTGTGCATCAACGGGATAATACCCATATACCGCGCTTTACTAGAGAATCTGGGCTTTCAGACATTCTCTGAACTCCATGAAGCTGCCAAACGGTCATCCACAACCGCCCCAGCGTTGCTAGAGAGAACCAGGGTTGTTCGAAAAGAAGATTCATGTGAGAGTCGAGGAAGCAGGCGCCTCACAAACAAACAATACAACAATGGTCCTTCTGTGAGCGTGGTAGGCGAATGAGGAAAAAGGAAAGCTTCAGCAACAGAACAACAACCCAAGCATGCGGCTCCAGCACATATGACTTCTTCTCAAAAGGGAGCGGGCAAGACTCCTGCACAAGACACCAAAGATACAGGTTTCCCGTTCCCCATGAATGAAGTAGTGGAACTCTTGGAGGCGTGGATTCAAGACGATGCCATCAAGCTGCCTCCTATCGACGTCCACCAACCGAGAAAGATATGGCGGATCCTAAGTACCGTCGCTACCATAGGTTCGTTCACCATCCAACCAAAGACTCGTAACAGATGAAACAAATCTTCAGAGAAAAGATAGAGACAGGGAGAACTCCAGCTTGGAAACGAAGGTGTTCGTAGAGACCCTCTTCCTGTCAGGAACTGCATGATTTCTGGGGATTCCGTTCGCAAGACTGTACAATCTATGATGGAACATTTATGCGAGATCTTGTACTTCCAAAGCACGCGTCGGGACATATTTGCAGCCCTCAACCGTGTTGTCTCATGCAAACGCTTGTATCTGGAATAGGAAGCGGTCTCGAAACCCCAGTCCTTCCTGGAAGATGCAAGCAAGGGAAATTGGGGACTCTTAACCGTTGCCCGTTTGAAGGATATCGAGTTCGATAACACATTGATCGATACGCCTCCGAATTCAACATCATCACCGTAGGATCGTAATATCGCGACAACAACTCTACGCGAAGACAACGAATAACAACACCGTGAGTCAGTCGAGAAGATTAAATGAAAGTGACGACCGGATGACGATAGGAAGATATGAAATCTCGCGAAAGTTAAGAAGTGTCGCGAATATGAATATTTGTACACTGCGACACTTCGCAAGACATTTCCGAAAATAAGGGGACAGCTTAGCTGTCATTCACTATGTATTACCCTATATAAAGGGATGAGTGAATCTGTCGTAGGGGGGGTCTTTTTGGATTGAAGAATAAGTCATTAGGAGAGAGAAAGAGAGAAACATTTGTAAATTCTTAAGTGTAATCTCATTTTCCTGTGTAAAGATTCAAGAAAGTTATTAATAATCATTCATAAGTGTTCTTCTATTATCTTTTGAATGGATTAGTTTAACAAAATATAGTGAGGGGTGTATTGTGGGATTTCCGCAACTACATATTGGCGCTAGAAACAGGGACCTGAAGAAAGAAAGAAGGCAATAAGAATCATTCAAATCAAGAAAATGAAAGAAAAAGACAATGTTAAATTAGATGAGGCAAAGGAGAAAGGTATGGAGTACAATTCGGGCACAAAGATAATGATCGATGAATTTCATGAAAATATCAAAGGAAGAATACACAAGCGGGATTTTGAAGGAAAGAAAATCACAGATAGAGAGGTAACGATGCCTTTAGAAGAATGGGAAAAGCAAAGGATAACATTCATGACTTGAGTAAATATCCAAAGAAAATTTGAATCACACATCTCCGCTGGTAATTACCATAAACGCGTGCAAAGGAGAAGAATTAATAAAGGCAACGCAAACATGGACAGTAAATAGAACTTTAATCGACACGGGGAGTTTGGTGAATATTATGTTTTATCATGCTTACGAGAAGATGGGATATAAAGATAAAGAAATGATTCCCACGGCCTACAACATCCATGGTTTTGGAAAATCCATAACAAAGGTTAAAGGAGAAGTAAAAATACGAATTCTGTTGGGAGACATCGAGGCACGAGTAACCTTGTGTGTAGTAGATATGGAATCGCCATACAATATATTGTTAGGGAGACCATGGGTACATGCAATAAAAAGAAAGAGCATCAACATTTCATCAATGTGTCAAATTTCCCACACCAACCGGAATCGCGAGATTAGAGGAGATGTGGATAAAGGAAGAACATGTTTTCAAATGGAAATAAAATATCACGAAGAGCGAGCAAAGAAGCTAAAATATCGCAGAAAATTGGCGAAAGCAGTTAAAAAGGAAGAAGAATTTAGAGTTTACATGATAAGAGCAAAGGAAGGAAAAGGGATACCTAGCGAGATTTCGGGAGAAGAAAATGAATTCGCGAAAGAATTGAAAGGACCAACCCTATGGGAGAACCGCAAGCTAGTTACGTCGCGGCAGAGCAAACGAAGGAAGTGAATGTTTGAACTAATGAAGAGCCCAAAATGTTGAAAATTGGGACTAGTATGGAAGCGGATGAGGAAAAAGGATCAGAGAGTTGTGCGAGACTACAAGGATATCTTCGCGTGGAACATGGATGATATGCCGGAATAGATCCATCGGTAGCTTGTCACAAATTAGAAATAGATAAAAGGGTGAAGCCGTTTAAGCAGAGAATTAGAAAAATCGCAAAGCTTATCACCCCAAATAGAAGAAGAATTGCAGAAAATGCTAGATGCAGGAATCATCAGGCCAAAGAAAATATCCTGAATGGATAGCAAATATGGTGATAGTCCCAAAGAAGAAAAAGGGGATAAGGATTTGCATAGATTTCACTGATTTAAACAAAGCTTGTCCTAAAGATAGTTTTCCATTGCCAGATATCCCACAACTAGTCGAATCAGCAGCAGGGAATGAAAGAATATCATCTCTCGGATGGGTATAAAGGTTACAACCAGATCCCTCTCGCCGAGGAAGACCAAGAGCATACCGCTTTTTCGCCTCCAAGAGGGTTATATTGTTATACGAAAATGCCATTTGGTTTACGAAATGTCGGAGAAACGTACCAAAGAATGGTAGAAGAAGTGTTCATGAATGGATACATAAAACACCGGAAGTATACGTAGATGATATGCTCGTAAAAAGTAAGAAAGGTAAAACCATGTACAAGATCCGAAAGAAATTTTTGAACAGATGAGGCGATTCAACATCAAAGTAAATCCCGAAAAATGTACCTTCTGAGTGGCATCGGGAAAATTTTTGGGTTATATAGTATCAAAGGAAGGAATACAAGTTGACCGGAGAAAGTGAAAGCAGCTTCGCGATATGCCAACACCGCGACAATAAAGGATGTCCAAAAGTCGAATGGGTTGTTAGCATCGCTAGGAAGATTCATTTCGCGGTCATCCGATAAGTGCAAGCATTTTTTCAAAGATCTTGAAAAAGGGATCGAAATTTAAATGGACAGATTTAATGTGAAAAGGCTTTACAGTGGAATTAAAGAACATTTAATGGAAGTATCCATTATGCAAAAAGCGAGAACTGGGAGAGGAATTGTTGGTATATCTTGCGATAACGCCGATGCGTTAAGCGCAGTTGTTGCTGCGAATAGACGCCGGAGTAGAAAAACCGATTTACTATATCAAGAAACTTTTAATGCCGCAGAAAGGAATTATTCAAAGATTGAAAAATTAATCCTAGCGTTAGTCTACGCAACATTTAAGCTTCGTGATATATTTTCAAGCACATACCGTCGGGGTGATAACAAAAGTACCAATCGAATCAAGTAATGAAAAATTCAAAAGATCCTAAGAGTAGAAAGGTGGAATGCTCAAATAAGTCATTATAAACTCCAATATTAAATATTATCTTCAACCAAGTCACAGTGTAGTCGCAGACTTTTTGGCGAATTTCCTTTGGAGGAAGATGAAGCAGTGGATGAAATGATGGATGTAGAAGAAGAGCATGGAGACCCAAATGATTTGTTAATCGAACCAGATATATGGGAAATATTGGTAGACGGATCATCAAATGGAGAAGGTAATGGAGTGGGAATTGTTGTGATTTCGCTTAAGGCAATAAATTAGCTTTCTCTTTTAGATTGGAGTTTGAATCCACTAATAATGAAACGGAGTATGAAGCCATAATACATGCTTTTGCGATTCGCAATAGAAATGAAACTAGAAAATGTGAGGATTACCAGTGATTCGCAGTTGGCAATTCGCCAGATAACAGAGAAATACGCTACAAATGAGCCATCTTTGCAAAAGTATAGAAAGCTTGTCGAGGAATTATCAGCACAGATACCAAAAATGAGATGGAGGCATATATCAAGGAGAAATAACAGACTCACAGACGCTTTTGCCTTTATATCAAGCATGATGACAGACCCCATTGCGAGGAATATCAAAATACAAACACTTTTGGCACCATCAATTAATAAAGAAGAAGGGCAAGAAGCGGATGCAATGTTAGTAGAAGACATGTCACAATGTCGCGATAAAGATTGGAGAACAGAACTTCACGCCTACTTGATGAAAGGGGAGACACCAAGAAATAGATTAGAAGCACACAAATTAAAAAGCTGCAACGAATTATGAATTAAGAGATGGTGTGCTTTATCGGCGATCTTTTGATGGACCTTCACTTCGATGCTTAGCAAGGGAAGAGGGAGAAATCATATTGAAGATGTTGCATAGCGGAGATGCTGGAAATCATAGCGGTGGAAGATCTTTAGCGTATAAAGCAAAAATGCAAGGATATTACTCGGCCGATATGCATGAGGACGCGAGAGCGATGTCAAGACGCCGCGAAGAATGTCAAAGACATGGGAAGAAAATACATGCACCGGGGCACCATTAAATTCTTCTAAGAGTGTATGGCCTTTTGTAAAGTGGGGTTTAGATATCGTGGGACCTTTTTACCAGAACAGTAAGGTAGAAGATACTTAATTGTCGCAACGGATTATTTCACAAAATGGGCGAAGTGAAAGCAGACAACACATTCGCGATAAAGATATTTTTACTTTCATATTCGAGAATATTATATGCAGATTTGGGATTCCCGACAGCTGTATCCGATAATGGGAAACAATTCAAGGGCAAAACATAGAGTTGTTACTTAATGCATTTCAAATAAGATGTGGGAAATCGACTCCACTATATCCGCAAGCTAACGGTCAAAGGAGGCAACAAATAAAACAATTGCGGATATATTGAAGAAGAAGTTAGAAGGACACAATAGAGGATGGTGAGAACAAGTACCCAAGTGCAAAAGATGGGCATATAATACAACAAGAAGAGAAGCTACCGGAATGTCACCTTTTTGCTTAACATATGGAGTCAAGCCGTGCTCCCAACAGAAGTCATGATCCCGACAACTAAAAAAGAAGTTTGGGAGAAAAATCTTAGTGCAGGAAACATTCTAATCAAGTTGGACGAATTAGAAGAGAAAAGAGAGAAGGCGTTACGACACATGGAGAATTATCAACGAAGATTGGCCGAGAATATAACAAGCGTGTGAAGATACGTGAATTTCAACCTGGGGGACCTGGTATTGCGAGAGACACCAATATATCAGCGAGAAAATGGAGGCAAGTCAAGAGAAAATGGGATGGACCTTACATTATCAAAGAAGTAGTTGGTACAGGGGCTTATAGATTGATGGATCCTGAAGGTAAAGATGTGGGACAAAGATTGGGCAGGCCGTGGAACAGATTATATCTAAAGAAATATTACCCATAAAAGTGGGTCAGATGAAGTACACTAATGCAAGATATCTAAGAAAATCAATAAAATTCAAACCAAAATATCAGCGAATGTCTCGCAAGAAGAATGAATGAATGAATAAACATGATCGAATGAATGGGACGAACCTTTATGGCGTACACCCTAGTTCGCGAATAACATTTCGTAAGAGGCAAATGTAAGACCTAAAGTGCGTCATATAAGGGGGTATCTCTTAACATGGCTCAGGGAAAAGGTTACACCGCCCCTGGAACCTGAGTCATGCAGAATTGGGGCCCATGAAAGCCTATCCGGAGGAGGTACCTTGGATTCCCAACTATATATGTAGGTTATACCCTGGTTGGGCGACCGAGGGCCTCTTTCAAGGAGTCAGCGTATGATCAAGGCGCCGAGGTACACGGTTGAGTCAAGAGTGCGGGGAGCATGGAACTTCCTTACCACTCTTGACAAGTCTTGGCGCATGCTGCACTCGGCCCGAAGAAAACTCCACTTAGGGTGCAGCCTTGTAACCATAAACTCTATAGGTATAAGGGACAAGAGGCTGCGAAAACAACTGGTTGTTGTTAAGACCGGATGGGAGGAGCTAGCCTTGTATGGCCGATGTACGCCTCCTTGAAGGGGCAACCGGGGGGAGGTGATAAGGGCGGCACCCTCCATTAGGGAGCCGATAAGTGCCAAAGACGCAAATGTCACGAGGCTTTGTTTCGCAAGGAAACTTAGGCTTGTCATATTTGTGCAATGATCTGCAGAGGCAATAATACTAACGCGAGGGTAAGACGAGATCAATGGGTCCTTACATGAAAGTGTAAAGACGTCCTGCGATTTCGTCGAAAGACGACAATGTCATGGGGCTTTTCTTTCGCAAGAGATTTTAGGCCTGTCATATTGTCGCAAGCCAAATATCCTGCAGAGGCAAAAATACTTGAATAATGATAAGACAAGGTCAATGGGTTTTTACATGCAAGTGTAAAGACGTCCTGCGATCTTGTCGCAATAAAGGGTGGCAGAGTGAGACCTTTAATTAGGAAGGTCAAACTTAGAAGACCATCAAACATGATAAGACAAGGTCAATGGGTCATTACATGAAAATGTAAAGGCGGCCTGCGATCTTGTCGCAATGAGAAGAGATAAAGTGGAATTCCTAATTGAGGCGATTTTACTTAACAAAATATTCAGTAAGCGAACATGCTCGCGAAGTTATGGTCAAAAATCCTAAATAATAGGGAAAGGAGAAAGCAAGGGGATTACTCGATCAACGACTTAATCCTTACAAACAAAAAAAAAGTTTTGACAAATTACAAAGAAAGTTTAATTCTCTACATCAATATTATCAACTACAGAAGATGGTTGAGATCTTTCACTGCCTTTATCAGCTTCACCTTCACCGGTCAATGGATGTTCATCGTAAATATTTTCAAGACCCTCATTCTCGCCACTGTGGATTTTCATCGTAAATTTTTTCATCGGTTCTTTGTTGATAACTTCAAGATAGCGATATCTTCGCCGCTTTCATAGTCATAATCACTGTCGGGAGAATCAGTGGACTTCATCATCACTTACTTCCAAAGGATCAACATGAATAGGAGCAAAGGATTTAGACAATAAAATGTCATTCAAAAGGACTTGACTTTGAGGGGGAATTGACGAAGCAACGCCTTTTGACGATTCTTACTATCTATGTCTTTACGATAAGACATATAATCAAATCTTCGTTCGCACGGCCGCGAGAACGAGCAAGAGAAGAAGAATGAGTAACCCATTTTCTTTGCGAATCTTAGAGTAATCTGATCTGAGGGTGGAGATAGTAGAGCGAAGTTTCTTCTCAGAATCTGCAAAACAAGTGCACAAGATTAAAAATAATTAAAGATTTTTAGAATAATTAATGGATTAAGATAGTCAAATAATATGACTACCTTCCTTCTGAGAAGTAAGATGCTGAATTAAAGCTGCAAAATTATTCCCCAAACAGTCCATGGCATCATCAAATGTATCTCCAACTAGGCCTTTCAATCGAGCTCGCAAGCTCTTTTCATTCGAAACAAGTATAGAATTCTCGGTCGCAAGAGTAGAGTTAGATTTTTCTAATTTGGAACATTGATCTTTGAATTGGTTTGCTTTTTAGACTTAAGGTTATTCTGCCACGAATAAGTTTATCTCTCTCAAGTAATTTCTTCAAGTTGCTTTTTCAAAGTATAAGTGGTTTGTTCTTGTTCTTCACGAAGTTTTTGACAAGCATCATATTCTTGCGAATAGGTCGCGACCTTGCTCAGCAGAGATCGCTTTTCCTGAGAAAGGGTCTCATTCTCATCTGATAAAGTTTCCAACCCCAAATTAGCCTTAGTCAAAGAATAAGAAAGGCGAGACAAGTCTTTACTTAATGAGTCTTGCTGTTGAGCTAAATCAAAGTTTTCTTTAGACAAATTATCTATTTGATCAGCGGCATATGTATGAAGATTATTTAAGAAGTTATATTGCTCCATCCAAGCATCTCTTTCAACTCGAACCTCTTCAACAGTTGATTCCAACTGATATATCTCCATTATTCGTTTCTGGTTTAAAGCTTAAAGGGCGAACAAAAGTTTAAGTTGTAAAAAAAAAAAAAAAAAAAAAAAAAAAAAAGCTCTTAAGGGGGGGAGAAGCATACCTTTTAACTCTTCATTCTTCTTGCGAAGGTTATCACGATCTAGTGAGAGGTTGTGAAATTTTTGATTTTCAAGATGGAGATTATTGCATTTAGCAAATCATAGCTTGAAGATCATTTTTCAAAGACATTAACTTCTTGAACTAAGGATGCTTGCATAGATTCTGTCAGGACCAAGATGTTTACTCAAAATCTCGCAGACTTCAGACTTGACAGGATCGACAGAATTCTTTTTAGCATCATTCACAAGGTCTGGGAGAACTTTGAAAGCCACGTTTATTCCTTCCAAATTTTCTGCAGTAAGAGGGATTTGCTCGGGAAAAGAAGAAGGAGACGAATCATTCTTCGCCAAAGGAACATCATGGGAAGAGGAGGTTTCAGGAAAAGAAGTGATTGGAGGAATGACAGGGATATTGATGGTAGGAGAAGGGATAAGTTCATCTATAGTAGGATTATTATGAGGAACCCGATCTAAAAGGAGTTGAGGCATAGGAATGTTGTCATTTGTGACAAGATTGTCTCGCGATGATTTCGCAATAGAAGAAGAAGGTGAAAATGAGGGAAAAGGAACATCAGAGTAACAGTTTAGGTGGCGAGATCTTTTGGGAGTCCTGTCAATAGTATTGTCATCCTGCGAATGATAAATTAAGTAAGAAACAGAGGCATTGATATTGTTATTAAAAAGTAAATGCTTCTTTAAATACCTTATCGCTCGCAGACTTTCTTTTTAGAAACGGTATGTTTAGCTTGCGAAGAGGATTTTGGAGGCAAGGTGGATTCATGTTGAGAAGCTGGTTTCGACTGTGAATCCAAAGAAATAAGGGGGTTCTTCACGGTGAATTTGGTGCTGGATTTGTTCTTGCTGAAACAAAAATGGCAGAAAAAGATTAAAAAGAGTAAGATAATCTTAAAAAGGGAAATTAATCACAAAATCAATCAATCATAGAATCAATCGAATCTAGCAAGATTAACAAACCTGGATGCCATGGAAATGATAGCAAATAAGAAATAATGTAAGGATGATGAAGACGATATTGAAGAAGAATAATGAGAAGAGCAAATGCTGACGATAAAAGAGATGAAATAGAAAGAAAGAAGTGTTCTTCACAAAAGACTCTCCTATAAATAGGCAAGAAAGTGTTATGACCGGATAACATTAAATGTACCGGTAAAAAGAATGGTTTTAAACACGTGTAAACGGTCATTCCTAGATTCACGGAATTATACTGAAGAAGATTTTCAATGGAAAATGAACGATCGCGACAAAGAATTCGGGTATCGCACAACATAAGGAAACATAAAGAGAGGCGAGAAGATGTAATATTCGGGTATTGCACAGCATATTTTCTTATCATATGAGACTCAATTATTTTTCTAACTCGCGAGGAGAGATTACAAAATCCATTATTCTCCATAACCCATGAGGCAAGGAATGATATTTCATACATACTTTTACAAACTACTAACTTCGCCAAAGAATAGAGGCAAGTACGTACTTTTCAAGTCCAAGTATTCTTTTGCTCGTTCCTTCATCAATAAAAATCGAGACTACAACAACAACGAATTTTTTCTTAAAGATCGCTCTCCAAGCAATATTCAAGAAAAAAGAGGCAAGATGTAGGATCGAATATCGCGACAACAACTCTACGCGCGAAGACAACGAATAACAACATCGCGAGTCGATCGCAGAAGATTAAATGAAAGTGACGACCGGATGACGATAGAAGATATGAAATCGCGAAAGTTAAGAAGTGTCGCGAATATGAATATTTGTACACCTGCGACACTTCGCAAGACATTTCCGAAAATAAGGGGACAATTTTAGCTGTCATTCACTATGTATTACCCTATATAAAGGGATGAGTGAATCTGTCGTAGGGGGGGTCTTTTTGGATTGAAGAATAAGTCATTAGGAGAGAGAAAGAGAGAAACATTTGTAAATTCTTAAGTGTAATCTCATTTTCCTGTGTAAAGATTCAAGAAAGTTATTAATAATCATTCATAAGTGTTCTTCTATTATCTTTTGAATGGATTAGTTTAACAAAATATAGTGAGGGGTGTATTGTGGGATTTCCTGCAACTACAATCACTCTCCAGACCTTAAAAGCAACAAAGATTTCAAAACAGGAGGCTACTCGCAACCCAATTGTGATTAAGACTCCAGAAGGAGAACTCAGAGATGCATATGGATACATCGATCTTGAAGTAAAATTGGGCGATGCCTCGACAAAAGCAAAGTTCTACATAGTCAGAGAGCATCCGAATTACGACATGATCCTAGGACGCTCTTGGGTACACGACAACAAGACAACACTGGGAGTTTGCCCTCTACCGGTTACGACACCTGAAAGGATCTCTAACAAGCCGTCTGGACCTGAAGGCTGTCCGTTGCCGCACCTGCAGCTTGCCAATGTGACACAACTTCCTGGAGAGAGCCCATCAGCATATATTAAGAGGTTCCGAGCTCAAGTAAGTCTCATCACGCAACCCTTCTTGAAACCGATCACTCCTCACTATGATAAGTCCTGGGGACTGGCTCCAACCAACAAACCAACCCCGGCTAAGAGATGTGAATGGGAAGCCGGCCCCTTAAAACGCTTTATCAAGAGCGTAGAGGATGTCTTGGTCAAAGACGATAAGGCCAAGGTCCGGGTATCTGCACGCCCAAACCCATTTGGAATTGGAGATCTGGTGACGAAGACGACTGCATTCAAGGTTGGGAGCATGACGGTGAAAATGACCACTCCACCTGACTCACCCACCGAAAGAGAAGATGAACCGTACCTGGTAGCAGATGTTATCCTAGGCGGCTACTGCAAGCTCATCAACGCTGATAAACTAGAAGGCATAACAATTCACTCATAATGGCTCAAACTCTATCGAACTTAAAACGTTGTGCTACCACTTTCCAGCGTCCTCCACACTTTAAAACGTTGTGCTATTTCCTCCAGCGTGTTCCCTTTTACAATTTCATGTCATATTTGTAATTCCTCCAGAAAATGATTGAAATACTTGCATTCATAGTTAGGGTTTCAATTTTCAATTTTCAATTTAATTGAAGCGTTATTTCCATCTGAGAACCTCTCTACCCCTAAAAACACAAAATCCGGAGTCAGCCTAAATCAACCCACTAGAGCAAAGGAAGAAAACCCTAAGAAAACATCTCATGGGAAGAAGGAAATAGAATGTGTGCACAAAAGGAAAATGATTTGAGCCATCGGCCCCAGCAAGACCAAGGAGATCTCACGTCAGGAGCACATACAGATGCAATCTTAACGAGGGGTTATGACATAAACCTTTATTCAATGGTAAGGAAACAGAAGAAAAGATCTTGAACTCAGTCGCCACTGAGTACAAGAAAGAGGTTCAAAAATTACGGGAATACACTTGAAAAGAGAAAAAGAAGCAAAGAGGTTTAGCCGTCAAGAAGAATAACCGCGCCTGCACCACTGCTGGGTCCTGCTTCAACGCCATCACCTGCTACCACTTTTCCCTTCAGAGCCTCAGCTTCCCCTTCATATGTTTCCGCAGCAACGTTCTCCGTCCTAACATCATCGGCAGGAACAGCCTCCAAGTCTTCCTCAAAGCCCATAACAACATTAGGGTTTGCACTGATTGTCTTCGAACACTCAGGTCCGTATGTGTCAGAATCAAGGATTATTACACCGTCCTGGATTGGATAATCACGCCTATCTTCATCCGGAGGCCGTTTATGCTCCACTCTCCGCCTCTTTAACCGCGCTGCAAATCTTTCTGCCCTTGCGCTTACTGGCGCTCGCAACGCTTCCTCATGCCTCCACCATTCTTCCATGTCGATCGTAGCTTAAAGGGCACATATGCGTCCCCTGGTGATACACAGGTGCAGAACAGACATCCCATGTATAGCACGACCAACTTCACGAAGTGGGAGATCAATTTTAGCCATTACCTCCTCGTGCGCATTAGTCTCAGGTTTGTCAACTTCGAAACTCTCTTATGGAGAAGTTACAGAATAATCATCGCCCGCTGCTTCCATGATAGGTTGCAAAGAAAAAGAAGTTATGGGCACACAAAAATATGTGTATCATCATCAGTCAAATCAGAAGATCAGATGAGTACGGAGCAATACTTGAGATACAAAAGGAACGACCATGTGATGAGAAGAATCCTTAGAATTTTTCTTTATAATCTAACAAGTCAACAAAATCCCTGGAGAAAAGGAGTCTCTACTTTCCACCTATAAAGGCTACCGATTCAAGATAGCGATCAATGATGCTTATCAGATATATCTGAGGAAAGCATCCGTGTAATGAAGGGGAGTGCGCCTAGTCCAAGCAATGGGCCAAGCTCTGTCCAGATAATACGGAGGAAACCCAAATCCACTCGCCAGATCAAGTCCTGCTCCCTCCACCATCCTAATCAGGACCGACCAGTTCTGGGACAACACCTGACGATGCCGACCTATGCGGTAAATGTATATTCACCTTAGCTTGGTCATTTATGTATACAAACTTGTCACCATCTTATGCCTACCCCACAATAGCGTAACCATTATGCGCTAGGCAGGGGACTTAATTTTGATGGTGGATTTTCACTTAAGGCTAAAATTGTAAAGGGCCAAAATTATGGGCTAACATCTTGCAAAAGATAAAGCCATTAATAAGTGATGAATACTTCTTCACTTTACTAATTCACCTAGAATAGAGCATGTGGCAACAATCCCAGTATTTTGTGAATTAAATACACAAAATTCATCCAAAGTTGGAGCATGTAGCAACAATCCCATATACCCTGTGAATTTACAACATTATTAATTAATGCATGACCAGCCTCGTATTTCCTGTACTCATTACCGGTGCGACATGACGACTGATTGTTGTTCTCAGCAGAGAAACACGAATCTCCAAGCATTAATAATGAAGCATGTACGAAATACCCATACAGGCTACAACTCTCGGTTTGCTATAATATCCCGATTGAGCATATTTGAACCTGAACTGACCATGTCAGTCTCAGAAACGATAACGACCATCCAATTTCACCAGCATGATTATATGGCTTAGATTGAATCCATGACCCCAAGCAGGTATTGGAATATTCACTACCGACCCAACGCAGGCCCCGCATGGTCGGTCTCCCCAAAAGGGTGGCATAGTTTGCCAAACCGTCCAAACCAGAGTTGTATGGACAAAAAACCCTAAATTGGGGATTGCGGCACATTACATGTATCACAAAACAGTCTCAACCATCCATCTTCGCAGGCATAGATGGAGGGTGTAGATGCAGATTCAAAGAGCCCAGAACATGTCATCACAAACACCGTGGGCCCACCTACATACCTGACTGATCGCTCAGGACCAACTATGGTTGGTCGTCTTGATTCGTGCGCCCCAAACCGGGTACGACACACGGCCGGCAAAACCTAATTAGGGTTTGTGTCACGATCACGAGCGTCCATTTTCTCCTGCACGAATGAAGGGTACAAGAATAGACTAAGCAGGTCCGGTAAGTATCAACATGATCACCGCGGGCCCACCTATCTCCACACCCGATCGGCCAAGACCAAACTTGGCTGTACACCTTGATTCACGCGCCCAAGGTAGGCGTGGTCACACTCCCCAACCACAAACTGATCTCGACCGCTCAAGTTTACCGGACAAATTGAGTGGCTTAGATCAAGTTTCTATGGGACGATGAAGTACAGGTATATACACCATCCCACCGTATGCACGCCGGGTTGATCGGCCAAGACCGACCAAGCTTGGTCGTCTTGGAACGCGCGCCCAAAATTGGCATGATGCGCGGCTTTTTGCGACACCAGATTTCTGTTGCAAATCGATCTCAACCGCTCCTCTTTGCCGGTCAAATTGAGTGGCCTAGATCGCACCTTCATGGGATAGTGAGTTACGGACGTGTACACCGGCATGCCGTCTACACGCATGCCCGGTCGATCCTTTACGAAACACCTCCCATGCTTGGATTCGACCAAGCTGAAGAGTGATGCTTGCGCACCTCTTCAAAAACCCTAATTCCATCAACGGTCGAAGATGAGTGTCTCAAAGATCATCTCATCCGTCCAACTTCACAGGCTTGGTTATACAACCCTGTTCAGGAGTTAATTGGTCAGTGAGGCGTCATGGTGATCACCACCCGTCACTTTACCACATCATGATGCGGTACGCATAGCATAGAATACACACGATACTTCACAAGTATCGACTTCCTAAATAACTTAGTTATTTAATCTAGCATTACATGCTACTTTCTGTGGGTCCCACGATCCACACACTCGAGACATCAATCATGTCACAAACTGGGGGATACATACTGGGGTATTGGTCTGGCGGTTTACATCGTGCAGCGTGCAACGCGCCATCACAAGAACGTGTCAGGAAGTCATGGACGGTTAGAGATGACAGGAGAAGTGGGCAAGACTGGTCGTGTAATAGTAACACACAACTCCACTTCCTCCACTTCCCACGAGAGACGTGAATAAGGCTCAAATGACTTGTATAAATAGGTTCTTCTCCCTATTTCCAAAAAACAACAGAACAAGTCTAGACAACAGAGGCAAGTGTTGATATCATCGTATTGAAACACCGGAACTGATAGCTTACATCCTGCAAGCCAGTTCAGCTTTCTGATACAATTCATACATAGCCAACACCTTTACAATCTCAACACCTTCTTCGCTTCCCTCCCTAAGATCAACCCCATCTCCTTCACTTTGTGACCGAAGCAAGTCTGGAACGGCCATTTCTTGGTTTAGGCCGGATTTGCACAGATTGATTTCTCGAATCTACAAGAACCCCCGTGTAGTGCATTTTTTTAAGGTTTAGACTCATTTCTCATCCACACACCCCATATTACCAAAACCGGCAGAAATAGTTTTCACCCATAAACATTTGTGAAAATATTTATTTTGATAACTGTAGCAATACATACATCAATCTTGATATTCTTTCAGAAGAGAACTCAACCAATCTGGAAGAAAAAATTGTCCTTTCTGTTAGAAACTCTCTGTCTATCGTTTCAGGTTCCACTATGTGTCTAGCAGCTTGCACATCTCGGGCGTCTGAATCATATTCCAGGTTGACATGCTCGTATTGTTCACTCAAAGGTCATGAACTGTCAAAGTGTTTCAAGTACAAACACAAATTGGGACATGTCAACAAACTTCAACGAAGAGCAAATCGATTAGCAAACAAGCTTAAACTTGTTCAAAAGACCGCTGAGGTATGTAAGATTTTATCTTCGTCAAAGAAGTTAGTTTCCAAGGATAAGACAAGACCATTAGAAAGAATTTTATGGTCTAAACACTATGAGAAACAGGGTTTTATGAATTCCGATCAAAAAGGATATGGTGGACATATTATTGTTCGCCCCAGCACAACTTAAATTGTGTTGGTTAGTGCATCTTGTCTCATGTGCCTGATCAAAAGAGACAAGATTTTGCACAACTTAGGCTTTAGAAAAAGAAAAGTCTTCTAGATTGTTTTGATTTTCTTTTTGTTCTGAGAGCATTGTAAAGTCTGGAATTCGTGCCGCTTTTCATATCTAATTGATATTGGAAAAGTATTCACTGTTTCTTTTAAAAATAAAAGAGGGTTAAAATAGACAATTCTGCCTTTTATATGGTTGTGAGTTGTGTATACACGAACCTGGGTGTTTAAAGGTTTCGTAACCCTACTGTTGATGGTGGCTTTTAGCTCAGGGCTAAAATTGTAAAACCCTGCATTTAATAGGATGTCACTCCGTAAAGAGATAGAGCCATGTGAAAGAGATGAGTGTCCAACCTTTTTGCTGGAACACTTATTGAGCAACTCAATATTTTCTCATGAAATTTACCCAGAATGGTGCATGTAGCAACAATCCCAGATATTCTGTAAATTCTGGCACCTCGCCAGTATTAAATTAATATAAAGTTATTTGAGTGCTTTTTGTGCTATGTTCCCCGGCTGAACCCTTAGTGTTGATATGGCATGACAATTTGTGTTCACTTGCAGCAGAGTAGCACGAATTTCCAAATATCAAGGATAAGGTCTTTGCATAAGGTATTCAATCAGAAAGCATGCTGCTCTTTCACAATAAACTTGAAGAACTCTGTGTCAACACATAGAATTCAATCAATTACCCTGACTAATTTGCAAAAATTAGGGTTTGCGCCTTGCGCAGTATATCAGACCTTTCTTGTCGAATTTAAGCCTAGGCAAACTAGGTAATTGATCCACTATGGATTAGTATGCGCACAATCTTGCCCAGAATCAGAGAACAAGGAACCGCAGGTAGGAGCAACAGCAAAGGGAGCTGTGGACATGCCTTAGGCCAGCCGACGCCACTTGACATTGGCCACGCCCCCATCCTAAACCGGCCCTACTTCCATCGACCAATCAGGTCGCCTTAAAACCGCCATGCTCACACCAGTCGTGGATGGGCCCAAACCTACCAGCCCCAGTTTTCATCGACCAATTAGGTCGCTCTAAATCCGCCACACTTACGCTGGAAGTGTGGCCACACCATGTTTGGCCGACCTTCCCTTTTTCGACCAATCAGGTTGCTCTAAAGTCGCCACACTCACACCAGAAGTGTAGCCACGCCCATGCTTGGCCGGCCCCTCTTCTTCCTACCGACCAATCAGGTCACTTTAAAATGCGCCACGAGCACTAGGGGTGTGGCCGCGCCTTATGTTTGGTCGGCCCCTTTTCTTGACCAATCAAGTCGCTCTAAACTCGCCACCATACATTAAAGGCCAAACGCACCCTGTCGCGCCACCATACTAACCGACAAGCCAAACGCGCCCTGCCGCAACAACATATTAATAGGCATACCAACATACCACTCTGCCGCAGTAACATGCCAACATGCCACTCTGCCGCAGTAACATGCCAATGTGCCACAAATGACGCCACTACGTGCTAATCCACTTTCTATTCGTGGCCAAAGCCATAACGGACTCCAATTAGGATTTCGTGATCGAAACAAATACTTTTTAGCCGAAACCGTAATTTTTGGTCATAGTCCACAACATGCCACGAGCCATTTTATCCTTGGCCATGCCGCCAAGCCCTAACTTTGGCCACGACGCCAAATCCTAGCCTTGGCCACGCCGCCAAGCCCTAACTTTGGCCACAACGCCAAATCCTAGCCTTGGCCATTTCGCTAAGCCCTAACTTTATCCACGGTGTCAAATCCTAGCCTTGGCCACGCCGCCAAGCCACGGGCGTGGCCATGCCACAATGCCACAGACGCGGATATGCCACCATGCCGTAGGCGCATGCCACTACGCCGCGGCTATGCCGTTATGCCATTAACATGTGCCAACAGAATGTGGCCATAATCAACGGCTACCCTTCCTCATGATATGCAATCTCAGCCATAAACGTTCGCCACCGAGCTGACAGACTTGTGGCAAGTTTTAGGCGACCAACTGCCTAAATCTAGTGGCCATGGCTATGCCAAGCGCCACATACACCACTGTGCCACTGTCATGCATGAGCCATGCTAGCCATGCCACATTGCCACTGGTGTACACCAAAATTCCACTGCACCATTATCAGACGCCAACACAAGGTAGCCATAATCAACGGCTACCCTTCCTCATGAGATGCGATCTCAGCCATCGAATTTCGCCACCGAACTAACAGACTTGTGGTAAGTTTTAGGCGACCGGCCAAGACGAGCCTAATAGCATCACATGATATTTTCCTACGGCAAGCCTCTTTATTTTAACTTGCCACACGTAGCAAAATGCTACATGTTTTCCACGAAAACACTCGAAACATCAAACATGTCACAAACTGGGGGATACTCATCAGGGTATTGGTCTGGCGGTTTACAGCGTGCGGCGTGCAATACGCCCGTTATAGGAAAGTGTCATGAAGTAGGACAATTAATGGCGACAAGAAGTAACGGGTGTAAACGGATCCACTTCCTTCATCATGGAAGCATGGGTTTCTGGTGGTTATACGTTACTCCATTCTTCCACCACTCAATCGTTTCCACTTCCTACGAGACCAGGGTACGTCTCAATATGACTTGTATAAATAGGCTTCACCTATTTCCACCAAACACAAGTTTTTGGTCGGCAACATCACAGTATCCAAAAATCACCAAAGAACTGATACCTTTCATTCCAGTTCCACTTTCTGATACAAGTCATAAAACAACCACACCTTCAGAATCAACTATTCTGGTCTCAACACTTTCTTCGCTTCCCTCCCTAAGACTAACCCTTCTCCTTCACTTTGTGACCGAAGCAAGCCTGGAACGGCCATTTCTTGGCTTAGGCCAGGATTGTACATATTGATCTCTCGAATCAAAAGTATTCCCGTGCAGTGCATTGTTTAGGGTTTAGATTCGTTTCTCATCCACACACCAAAAATTACCAAAATCGGCAGAAACAGTTTTCACCCACAAACAATTGGCGACCACATTGGGAGATTAAATCTCTCGGTTGCAACTCCAATTTCTAGAAGATGGTCGGTCTTAGAACTGAGTCCATGATCCCAAATTCCACTCATGCTCCGGCGAATGGCGATGTCTCTTCCCCCAACACGTCCCCTAATGGCGCAGCCAATGAAGAAATTCCAAGATTGGCCGAATTGGCACAAGTTTAGGAGATCTACACAAGGAACATGGACCTGATGAAGGAGACGATAAACATCATACTCAACTTTCTTGTCAGAATTACATCGGATTTGAGTGTTTCACATGCCCCGAAAATTCCAACACTGGGGACTGACGCCCCGAATGATCGTTCTCAGGTCAACATCTTCACCACCAATCAGAAAACGGTGAACCAGGAAGCAGCCGCGTTGGTGGAAAGTTTATGTGAACTTCTGCGCCTTTCAAAGGACCAACGAGCAGAGACATTTACTGCGATTAATCAAATATCCCTAGATGCGTGTTTGGTTCCTTTACGCTCGGAAACTTCAAGAATATCAGAGATGTCCGTCAACAATGTTACATTTACTGAAGACGACATGATGGCAGAAGAAGGACATAACCGGGCCCTACATGTCACTGCTCGCATCAAGGATTCGGAGTTCAAAAGCGCCCTCATCGACACGGGAGTGTCCTCCAATTTTATTACTCTCATAACGCTTAGGATAGCCAAGGTGCGTCCAAGCAAAATTGTACGACGGCCTACCATGATGACAGATTTCGAAGGAAACCAAACCAGCACGTATGGATATATCAACCTGAATCTGTCAGTGGGACCAATCCAATCGAAGGTAAAGTTCGAAGTAATCGAGAAGGAGCTAGACTACCACATGATACTTGGAAGACCGTGGCTCCACGATAACAGGATCATTCCTTCAACATATCACCAGTGCCTAAAGACCATGTTGAATGAAGAAGTTATTCGCATTCCCGCGTCATTATCTCCTTATACACCAATCTGTGGTATGGAGATGTTCGAACCGAAGGAAAATTCGCGGGACTCGTCAGCCAAATTCCACTGCACTTTACTCCCTACATGGACGTCAATCGAAGAAGAGGACAAGCTCGCATCACTACACAAAGAGACCCGATATCGCACCATCTCTCCAAAGGAAACGCACGCCAATTTCTCCTCATAAAACGGAAGTATGGCTCATACTCATACCAAGCGGGAGCGGGCTTTTATTGCAAGTCGTGACGAAAAAGGGAAAACCGTATATCGGCGCCGCTGTTAGCAATTAGCAGGGGAGACTAGCACCCAGTCTCTCCGCCCAATGGAATGCAATCACAACAGCAAGCCACAAGAGGAGGTGCCGGATGCACCACGATAACTATAGGACGGAACCAACTCCACCACAAATGAACTCGAAGTTGTCAACATCGGAAGCGAGGAATTTCCATGACCTGTCTCCATCAGCTCAACTCTATGTGCCGACGAACATGCAAAACTTGTGGACCTTCTTAAGGAATATCAAGACGTATTCGCGTGGACGTACGAGGAAATGCCTGGCTTGGATGAAAAACTGGTCACTCATCATCTACATATAATACCCGGATCGAAACCGGTCAAGCAATCTCCGATACAGTTCAGACACGATGTGGAAGAACAGATCAAGACTGAAATTCAAAAATTACTAGCTGCTGGTTTCATCAAACCCATTCACCATCCCACTTGGTTGGCCAATGTGGTTTCAGTAAATAAGAAGAGCGTCCAAATCAGGTGTTGTGTTTATTTTAGGGATCTGAACAAATGCTGCCCCAAGGACGATTTTCCTCTTCCTAACATTGATATGCTGGTAGACGCCACCAGTGGACACTGTATGTTCTCTTTCATGGACAGGTACATCGGCTACAATCAAATAAAGATGTACGAGCACGACGCAAGTAAGACAGCTTTTCGAACTCCTCTCGGAAACTTTTGCTATATCGTGATGCCTTTCGGTTTGAAAAATGATGGCGCCACCTACCAACGCGCCATGACCGCAATTTTCCATGATATGAGGCATAAGCAAGTTGAAGACTACGTGGATGACATAGTGGTTAAGTCAAAAACCCGGGCGGCCCATACAGTGGTTCTGCGACAGGTGTTTGAAAGGTGTCGTGAATACAAACTAAAGATGAATCCTTTGAAGTATGCCTTTGGCGTCTGTTCGGGCAAATTTCTAGGTTTCCAGGTGACCGCCGTGGGAATCAAAGTCGACCCATCCAAAACCCAAGCCATCCTCACGATGCCACCTCCACAAACTGTGAAAGAACTCCAGAGCTTCATGGGTAAGGTAAACTACATCCGGCGTTTTACACCGGGTTTAGCTTAGCTTATTGCTTCATTCACCCCCTTGCTGAAGAAGGGGGAAAGTTTTGCTTGGATGACGCTATAACAAGAGACTTTTCAGAAGATTCAACAGATACTGTCATCCCCAGCCGTCATGAAATCTCTTGTACAAGGAAGACCGTTGTGTCTCTACACTGCTGTTAGTGATACTGCTGTCAGAGCTCTTCTCGCCCAAGAAGATGATGAAGGAATTGAGCACCCTATATACTACTTTAGTCGGACTTTGAGGGATGATGAACGTAGATACCCTAAGGCATAAAAAGCGTGCCTAGCTCTGATTCACTCCATTCAGAAGTTTAGGCATTATCTGCTCTCGAACAAAGTGGTGCTGATATCCAAGTTCGATCCTGTGAAGTTCTTACTTTCAAAACCGGCCCTGATAGGAAGGCCAGCCAAATGGCTCCTCCAAATGTCAGAGTTTGATATAACGTGTGCTTCCCCAAGAGCTATCAAAGGACAAGCGGTCGCAGATTTACTAGCAGCTTTCCCGGGAGAGGGTACCACAGCACTGCACGAAGACCTTCCTGGAGAATTTCCGAAAATCTCTTTTGTCAAAGAAGAAGCGTAGCTACTATTTTTCGATGGCTCCGCCACCCCTAACAATAATACCGGAGGAGCGGGCGTGGTTCTAGTATCTCCAACCGGTGAAGTTTTCTCGCATTCCTTCAAGTTAGACTTTCATTGCACCAACAATTCAGCAGAATATGAAGCCTTTCTCATAGGGTTATCATTAGCCAAGCAAGTTGGAGCCACACGTCTGGAAATAAGGGGTGATTTTATATTACTGGTTAACTAGATGAATGGAGTATATGCACTGAAAGAGGTGACGCTGGCCCCGTATAGATCCGAGGCGCAAAAGCTGCTAAATTACTTCGCTGACGCGACCATAACACATGTTGGCCGTAGCAACAACAGACATGTTGATTGCCTAGCCACATTAGCGTCAAAGCTGCAGTTCGGAGGTTTGGAAAAAACCCTGACGGTGAAAAGACTAACCGTGGCATCAACATGGATTTCGTAATCTAAGGAGATTGAAGCCAGCGACTAGAGAACACCGATTATTCAAGAACTTAACAGCTAGCTTTCCCAAGGAAAGGTCGGTCTCAATACCTTACAAAACTTCTTCATGCTTCATGGGATGTTGTACCGCCGGAACCCAGATGGTTCCCTGTCAAAATGCCTCGGAGATGAAGAGGCACAGCAGCAACTTAACCGTATTCATAGAGAAATTTATGGACAAACGTTGGTGGTAACACTTTATCGTCGTCTGCAACGCCTGGCTACTACTGGCCAGAAATGGAGGCTAAATCTCGATTGCTCCAAGGATCTTGCTTCAATTGCCAAGCACCGCCACATCAATTGCAAGTTTTCATTATTGACCACACTGGGGACTGGCAAAATCCATACATCAGTTATCTTCGCGACGGCGTACTCCCTACAAGAAAGAAAGACACAACCAAGGTGAAGCAAAGATCCAAGAGATTCATACTCCATGAAGGAATCCTGTATCATAAAAGTTTTGGAGGAGATTTATTACGATGCCTTGGCGAGGCAGAAATCCCAATCATACTGAAAGAAATGCACAAAGGCGAGCACCAAGGAAAAAGGAAGTTGTTTCTCCAAATACACGAGCGATACTACTGGCCGACCATGGAGGACGATGCGGCTGCTTTTGTTCAAAGATGCCACAAATGACAAATTCATGGAAATCTTATCCATGCACCCTCTACTCCCCTGCATTCGGTAAGTAGTTCGTAGCCGTTTTATAGCTGGGGACTAGACATCATTGGGAAGATCAACCCGCCGTCATCAAAACAACATGGATATATAATAACCGCAATAGAGTATTTCACTAAATGGGTCGAAGCTATCCCTTTACGAGGGACTACTGGAGCCACAATTGCAGCGTTCATTAAGGAATATATCATTTGTCGTTTCGGCGTGCCCAAACACATCATCACCGACAATGACACTCCTTTTGCCAACAAGAAAGTACGGGAGTTACTTGAATAATATGGAATTAAACAAGTCTTCTCCACCATTTACTACCCCCAAGGGAATGGGCAGGCCGAAAGCACCAACAAGACTCTAATTCGAATCCTCATCCGGACAGTGCACGATAACCCTCGAACATGGCACGAACAATTGCCAATGGCGCTTTGGGCATATCGGACATTACTAAGGAGCTCTACTGGCGCCTCCCCCAGCAGAATTAAAATCCCATCGGCTAGGATTGCCGAGGCAAGTGGAGTTCAATGGAATGAAGCCGAAACATCGAATGCCAGGGTAGCAGAGCTAGACACTTTGGATTCCAGAAGAGCTAAAGCAGAAGATCACACGCAAGCATACATAAATAGAATTTCCCGAGCATACGACAAAGCTGCGAAACCTCGAGTTTTTCAAGTAGGGGATTTGGTGTTGAAGACCGCCAAACACATCCAACAAGACATTTCAGTACCAAAATTCTCCCCAAAATGGGAAGGGCCTTATGTGGTCACCAAAGCGTATAACAGTGGATACTACAAGGTCATCAAAGAAGATGGAGGCAAACTGGAGGCACTCATCAATGGAGGCTCAAGGCATACTACGCCTAACTATTACTCCACCGCTCGCCGTCTCATAGCACGGCTAGCCAGGCATCTTTCTGTTTCCTTCACATCCCAGTTATCAAATTTCATTTAATCGAAGCATATTAATAAAAATTCTCTTATTTCTCCAAAACCAATACAAAAAAAAATAAAAATGATAATACATTCTTTTCTGAGTTGTCTCACAACTACACAACTTAGAAAAGCCCATCTAATAGATTGTAGTTCCTTGAAAGCATCATCTTCAACCTGTTTTGATATCTTTCAGTCCTACTCTTCAAGTCCTGGATTGCCTTTTCCACCTTCTGAGATTCCACGGTCAAAGCCTTCTCCTCTTCCAAAATGGCTTTTGTGGCAGGAACGACATTGGAAAGGATACCGGCTCTATCAACCTTCACAATGTCAAGACGATGCCGCAACTAACTTACATTAAACTCAAGGGATTCACAGGTAGACACCATGTTTTCCCACTTTTCAATAGTTGATTCCGTGACGTCGCGGATGGATGTGCCTTCCATTTCAACAATCATGGGCAGGAGACAGTTCACTGTGGTAACCAAGGCAAACAAGTAGTGCTTCACCATGTTCCTGGTGGTAATATGGCCATATCTTCTCCATATTTTCGTGTACAGAGTCACGAATTCCTTTCGCACTAGGAATCTACCAACGTTTCGGTAGCTAGAAGATAAACACTTCATGCGGATTTCGAATGAAAAACCTGCATTGGGATATTCATGGCAAGAAATACCCAAATCAACATTTTCCAGACCTGCAGCGGTTGATGTGCTCGGATTCGAAGGATGTAAATTAATTTGGCCGACTTGACTAACTTACACTAGGGGTGGTCAGATCATCATTATCGACGACGGTCACACATGTGACAGATAGATATCTCTGCATAAAAGAAACTCACTCTTTCTCACTCGCTGGTGGTAACAAACAAATATCTATTGGTTAATAAAAACGTACCGGTATGATCTTCTTAACTCGGATGATCCGTACGGGGAAATAGTCGCTAGAATCAGGCCGCCTGCGTTTGACTGAAGAATCTGGCTGACTCGAAGATGATTCGCTTCTGCTCGACATGATGAAGGAAATACGGATTTAACAGAGAAAGTCTTGAAAGGGCAACCTAATTGCACCATTATATATATTTTAGAAACCCTAGACAGAAACGAACACTGAGCAAACACAATGAGTCTACACGGTGGCCGAAAAATCAGCCTCAACCAGATGAAGTCTCTCTTCAAAACCTTAATGAGGATCGGGAGAAAACGGTCAGGTAGCCAAAATAGCGCTACCTTCACCGCTAAAAGCAGCGCCATCTTCGCCTACCCCACAGCCTAGCAAGCAGCGCCATGACTCCAGCGCTTCGTGATCAAAACCGCACGACCTCTGCCCAATCCGCGACCTAGCCGGCTCCATCTTCACTATTTGGTAGCCAAAGTTCCAAGTGTCGTTCCCGCCATTGCGCGGACTGAAGCCAGTTTCCATCATTCCACAGACTGAAGCAAAGTGCCATCTCCACGACGTAACGTTCTGTGGCCAGAGTCGCCACGCCAATCCTCACTGCCAAACCAACACTGTGCTTCATAGCCAAACCAGGAGCGCGCTAACGCTCCAATCCGCCAGCGCAAGGACCACGGCCCACTCGTGCTTCTTACCAAGGTCAGTTGAACTTTCCATGGCATTTTCCACATGTTTTTCCTTTGGTTTCATCCCTGTCTGTCACCATCTCATGCTTACCCCGCAACAATGCCAATGTTACGTGCTAAGCATGGGACTTAATGTTGATGGTGGCTTTTAGCTCAGGGCTAAAATTGTAAAACCCTGCATTTAATAGGCTGTCATTCCGCAAAGAGACAGAGCCATGTGAAAGATATGAGTGTCCAACCTTTTCACTGGCACACTTATTGAGCAACTCAATATTTTCTCATGAAATTTACCCAGAATGGTGCATGTAGCAACAATCCAAGATATTCTGTAAATTTTGGCACCTCGCCTGTATTTAATTAATATAAAGTTCTTTGAGTGCTTTATGTGCTATGTTCCCCGGGTGAACCCTTAATGTTGATATGGCATGATAATTTGTGTTCACTTGCAGCAGCGAATTTCCAAATATCAAGGATAAGGTCTTTGCATAAGGTATTCAATCAGAAAGCATGCTGCTCTCTGACAATGAACTTGAAGAACTCTGTGTCAACAAATAGAATTCAATCAATTACCCTGACTAATTTGCAAAAATTAGGGTTTTGCGCCTTGAGCAGTATATCTGACCTTGCTTGTCGAATTTAAGCCTAGACAAACTAGGTAATTGATACACCATGGATTAGTAGGCGCAAAATCTTGCCCAGAATCAGAGAACAAGGGTAGGAGCAGCAGCAAAGGGAGGCGTGGCCATACCTTAGGCCAGTCGACGCCACTTTCCATTGGCCACGCCCCCATCCTAAACCGGCCCTACTTCCCTGGACCAATCAGGTCGCCTTAAAACCGCCACGCTCACACCAGTCGTGGCTGGGCCCATACCTGCCGGCCCCAGTTTCCATCGATCAATTAGGTCGCTCTAAATCCGTCATACTCACGCTGGAAGTGTGGCCACACCATTTTTGGCCGACCTTCCCTTTTTCGACCAATCAGGTTGCTTTAAAGCCGCCACACTCACACCATAAGTGTAGCCACGCCCATGCTTGGCCGGCCTCTCTCCTTCCTACCGACCAATCAGGTCACTTTAAAATGCGCCACGAGCACTAGGGGTGTGGCCGCGCCTTATGTTTGGCCAGCCCCTTTTCTTGACCAATCAAGTCGCTCTAAACTTGCCACCATACATTAAAGGCCAAACGCACCCTGCCGCGCCACCATACTAACCGGCAAGCCAAATGCGCCCTGCCAACATGTCACTCTGCCGCAGTAACATGCCACTCTGCCGCAGTAACATGCCAACATGCCACTCTGCCGCAGTAACGTGCCAATGTGCCAAAAATGACGCCACTACGTGCTAATCCACTTTCTATTCGTGGCCAAATCCATAATGGACTCCAATTAGGATTTCGTGATCGAAACAAAGACTTTTTAGCCGCAACCCTAATTTTTGGTCATATTCCACAACATGCCACGAGCCACTTTAGCCTTGGCCATGCCGCCAAGCCCTAACTTTGGCCACTGCGCCAAATCCTAGCCTTGGCCACGCCGCCAAGTCCTAACTTTGTCCACAACGCCAAATCCTAGCCTTGGCCATGTCGCCAAGTGGTAGGCCTCGGAATGTGTATAAATTATGGCCTACGGTGATACCGCAAGTGCACGGTGTCTTGGTTGTAGGACTGAGCAAGTACGGGTCGATCCACAGAGACGAGGGGTGCTTCTTGTATGATCTAAGGCTTCTTCAACTGAATTCTAAATGAGTAACATAGTGACAACAGATGGGTTTTGTGCCGAAACGGCTGAGTTTGAACTGAAGTGACGCTAAACTAAGGTAAAAGATACAAATTAAAGAGCCCTAGGGTCTTTAAATCCACCACTAACCTACACTTGTAAATTCAGCTACTTATCTTACTCTTGCCCTTATAACAGGTAATGGAGAAGTGTCAAGTCTACCATTTACCTAAGGTGTTTCACCAATGGATGATTTAATCACAACTAAAGAATCAATCCGGAGCACTAATCTGTCTAATTAAGCACGCTAGTCAAGGGATTAACAAAAATCTCTAAAGCATGAGTTGTAGCACTATCAATAGGGGATATTCTAACTACAGTGCATCCATGGCATTGGCATGCACTGTGAGGGCAAAGTATTGAGCACTAAGATTAATTCTATCCTAGAAAATATTCAAGCATTCAAGAGAACTATAAGTAACATGAATCACATAGCAGAAAGCTAGGGTTTCATCTAAACCCTAGCAAAATGATTTAAAACATAAAATGAACCATTAAACTACAAATTAATCCCTAATTGAAGCACTGGCTAGCCCAGGCATGCTTTCTATCAACCCCCTTTGGTTCTATTTATACATGCAATTGATTCCCCCAAAACAGCAAACCCTAATTCTTTAAAAATTGAAATTAATTGAAAAATAATTCAACCCATACTCTGATTCGAGTGATGGCTCTACTCAATCGTCTCGACTCCATTAATTGATTGCTTACAGAACCTAACCCTAGTTCCATTTATCTCTTTCATAGCCTCTAGAGTTGTTGAGAGAGGCTAGGCAAGGGATAACTAAAACTAGAGGTGGCGAAGATGGAGCTACTGTTGCGGGAGTGGTTGTTGCTCTTTGTGGCGAGGGAGATGGTGATGATGGAGGTGGTGAGGGCGGCTCTGGTCGTCAGGGAGAGGGAAGGAGGTGGCGGAAGAGCAGAGCTCTGCTCTGTCGGGTGAAGAGGTATGGGGGAGGAGAAGAGAATAGGGTTAGGTTTTGGTGATAGGGGCTTATATAGGTGGTGTGATGTGAAGCGGGTGCATCAGGATTTGATGTGAAGGTCGGAGCGAGCGTCGGATGTAGCAGGTAAGATCTGAACGGCCGAGGTAGAGTTGGGACGATTTGGTGTTGCACGGGAGCTGCGAACTTCGATGCGCGTGGAGGCAGCGACCGTAGGATGTAGCCAGGTGTGATCTCAACGGTTCGGGATGAACGGGTTCGGATCCGGGTCGTGGGTAGCTCTAGCCCATGTCTTCCTTGTTGGGTTGCAACTGATTTGCGCGCGGGCTTTGGCTATCTGCTCCATAGATGTTTGACTCCAATTCTTCGCTCTTTAGCTCCTTAGTTTCTCCGGACTTTATTTAGTACCTAAAAACACAAAATTAATTAATACAAATATTTATTCTTGAAAACAAGGAAAACACAGAATCTGGGATAATATCTGATTTCTAAGCGCAAAAGATGAGTAAAATGCCAATAAAAAGGTGTATAAATATGCACTATTTGGCACTCATCACCAAGCCCTAACTTTGGCCACAGTGCCAAATCCTAGCCTTGGCCATGCCACCAAGCCACAGGCGTGGCCATGCCACAACGCCACAGACGCGGATATGCCACCATGCCGTAGGCGCATGCCACTACGCCGCGGCTATGCCGTTATGCCATTAACAGGTGCCAACAGAATGTGGCCATAATCAACGACTACCCTTCCTCATGAGATGCAATCTCAGCCATCCACGTGCGCCACCGAGCTGACAGACTTGTGGAAAGTTTTAGGCGACCAACTGCCTAAATCTAGTGGCCATGGATATGCCAGGCACTACTTACACCACTGTGCCACTGGCATGCACGAGCCATGCCAGCCATGCCACATTGCCACTGGCGTACACCAAAACGCCACTGCGCCATTATCAGGCGCCAACACAAGGTAGCCATAATCAATGGCTACCCTTCCTCATGAGATGCGATCTCAGCCATCGAAGTTCGCCACCGAACTAACAGACTTGTGGTAAGTTTCAGGCGACCGGCCAAGACGAGCCTAATAGCATCACATGTTATTTTCTTACGGCAAGCCTCTTGATTTTAAGTTGTCACACGTAGAAAAATGCTACATGTTTTCCACGAAAACACTCGAAACATCAAATATGTTACAAACTGAGGAACTCATCAGGGTATTGGTCTGGTGGTTTACAACGTGCAAACCACTTCCATTGTTCACAACCATAATATCAATAACCTAGAAGTAGAGTAACCAGAAATTCTTTATTTTTCCAGAGATTTTAAAGATTGAGAAAAGGAAGATCTTGTTCCCTGTTATCGTACATTGATTTTGGGTAAGAAGATCCGTGTTAATTTGAAAATTTTATCTTGTTATATGGGGATTTTCGAAATTTTTATTTAAGTATTGATTCAAATAGGTTTATGTACTTTTATGTGTAGGTTTTCTTATCGATTCATGTCAATCATGTCCCTTAGCTTCCTGTAATTTCGAACCTTCCTTCACTGGTGCTGTTTTTTCAATTTCACTTTTGCGAAGAAGAAGATAAAGAAATGGTTTGACCATATTGAACAGTTTAGGGGTTTAATTCAAATCAACTCTTTTGGTATGCTGATAACTTGATGTCCTTTATTTGTTTGCTGAAATGATTAACTAGAATCTGCTTGGTGTTTGCTGACAACGTTGTGCAGTGTTGAAGTTCTAAGTTCTTGTAATTAAAAGTATAAGTTGGTTGACCTCTTGTAGAATTGTTAGGTGCAATTAGTGAATCATTGCATTTTTGGATATATTGCGCAGTTAGGGAGAAAGCAGGATTCACATGATTGGTTTAAAAACATGAGGAGATGGAAACAAGAAGCAGACAATAAGAATGATACTCTGCCAAGTCGAGTTAGCCACCGTTTAACGAAATCCCTACACAAATTGATCCCAGAATGAAGGTACATCAAACTTCCAATGGTTCATAATTGAGACTAGCTGGATTGTGAAGTGTTGTGATTGTTAGGAGTATTTGCTCAGTATACTTGAGCAGCAGTGAGCCTTTCATATCTTCTGTTCTTAAATAGTGTGATTCGATTCTTGAATTTGAATCATAGAGAAGAAAAACCTCTAATTAGGAGGAAGCATATACATCGTTTTGCCTCCCATGATACGTGCATAATCTTCCTCTTTTTGCTACTGTTCAAGTAAATGAATTCATACTGCTTAGAGACACAAATATGTTTCTTTTGTTTACCTGAGAACCTCATTTTCATGTTGCAGTTTATTGGTCTATCCAGACATTTCACTATCATGGTCACCAATCTGTTGTTGTTGCTCAAGTTGATATAGCTGTGATGTTGATCATTGATCTGTGAATTTGAGCACTGGTTTCAGAAGTCGTGGGTAGGTACTTGTTGGTTTGTTTCATTGTATTTGGTAAACGCAAAGATGTTAAAAGTACCGTAGCAGTTATAAGATATTTAAACCTCTAAATTGGGTTTCAAATGTATATGACAAGTATTGCAGTTGTATAAAGTTATCTGCATTTAGGAATAATGAAATGCAATTATAAGATTCAACATTAGTCTTGTGTAAATAAAATTTTTGATGAAATTAATCTGATGTATTTTGGAGTGAATCATTGTGTTGTGTAAGATGCTTGTTCCGTTCTTCCAAGAAAGCTAAGATGGTCAATTGCATATTTTTAGAATTCAGAGGTCATGCACATCAATATGCATCTGCAACAAGCTATGGTTTCTATCCTCAGGTTGAGATTGCAGCAACATTATTTCCGCCCTTCAGGCAGAAGCCATCATATGCAAGTCCAATTTGTTTACCTAGTTTCCATTCTCTTAATATCTCAATTGTCGAAAGATCTTGTTGAAATTATGTTTTGTTTACCAATCATTAAAGGCACCGAACTGAAATAGTCTACTTGTTACTTGTAGTGCTAGGTAAGTCTTGTCAATGGTTGTGATCGTTGACAGCCACCTTGTTAGGTGTTGGATATGGTCATAGCACACCCTATCGGTATGAAAGACGTAAATTGCTATATCCTTGTGAGTCAAGTTGTAGCATCACATGTTGGAAAAAGAATTGGCTGTTGTTCAAGTCCTAGAGTTTTTGACGTGGTTCCATTAGGTCATTGAGTTCAAGATTTGTCTGTATCGGTCACGTATGTATAATGAACCCAACCCTTTGGACATAAAAAAATCAAAGTGTTTTCCCACGTTAATAACGTGTAAAAAAGCCCAACTTATAAAACACGTATAATTGCTTAATGTGGACATACATGGCTATATGTGATGGGTTTTGAATTAAACCCATGGCCAACTTATGGCTACGAGTTAATGGGATTAGATTTAAACCCATGACCAAAATGGTACACCGGTGGTTTACAACGTGGCCTATGTGAGGGTTTGTACTAGTGCAATACGCCCGTTATAGGAAAGTGTCATGAAGTAGGACAATTAATGGCGGCAAGAAGTAACGGGTGTAAACGGATCCACTTCCTTCATCATGGAAGCATGGGTTTCTGGCGGTTATACGTTAGTCCATTCTTCCACCACTCAATCGTTTCCACTTCCTACGATACCAGGGTACGTTTCAATATGACTTGTATAAATAGGCTTCACCTATTTCCACCAAACACAAGTTTTTGGTCGGCAACATCACAGTATCCAGAAATCACCAAAGAACTGATACCTTTCATTCCAGTTCCACTTTCTGATATATGTCATAAAACAACCACACATTCAAAATCAACTATTCTGGTCTCAACACTTTCTTCGCTTCCCTCCATAAGACCAACCCTTCTCCTTCACTTTGTGACCGAAGCAAGCCTGGAACGGCCATTTCTTGGTTTAGGCCAGAATTGTACAGATTGATCTCTCGAATCAAAAGTACTCCCATGCCAGGCATTGTTTAGGGTTTAGATTCGTTTCTCATCCACACACCCAAAATTACCAAAATCAGCAGAAACAGTTTTCACCCACAAACACCTACATTTTTTTTTCCTTCCCTGAAACTCTTTTTAACCTAAGACTGCTTGTTAAGCCTATTTTGTGATTTCCTCTCACAAACCCATATGCATATGGATACTCCAAGCATCATGTCTTATGATGGAAAAGATATTAATATGATTGTTAAGCCATCAATCATGAAGGAAAAAGAAAGATCTCCTTTACCTCCAACCTTGAAAAGAAAAGAAAGGAATGTGAGGAAGCCAAGAGTCGTTCCTTCAAATTCTCAGAAGTTTTCTGATGTTCTTGATGAGTTGAAGGAAACAAGGAAGGAGATTCAACAAATAAAATCTTTTTTGTTGTGAGAACTCTTGAAATTCAGAAGGCCCGGGTTCGACATCATCAACCTAGAAGGTTTGTTGGAATTAACTCCTTTCTTCAAGAACCATATGTTCCCATGGCTGTTGACGACAAGGAGTTCGGGAACGATAAATAATTTTTCAGAGGTCTCAATATCTAAGAAACTTCTTATGAGAATTTTATTCTTGTGTTTTTAAGAAGGATAACTAGGGTTTGGAATAGCCATTATTGTGAGTACACATAGCTATGTCCAACATTTTCATCTTGCAATGTTTTTAGATTTATTTGATTAAATTCTAAAGTTTATTTGGAAGATGATCTTGCAGTATTAATCTTTATGATTTCATATATTGCAATTTGTTATGTGATATTTGTGTTTGCGTCCGTGAAATATGAGTGTCCCATACGTGGTCACAAGTTAAGTCTCTCATATGTTGATATGCAAGTATTGATAAAAGATTGAATGAACTTTTGACAAACAAAAGTTAAGCCTTTTATGTCAATATCGATGGAAGAAAGGATGAACTTTTGTTTACAAAGATTAAGTCTATTATATGTCATTGTGAAAATGGTGATGAGAAATAAAATGAATCTTTGTTTATTCCGCAGTATTGATCTTCCCTGATCCATATTTTTATGTAGATATTGTGCGGCTTCGTAAGTTCTCTTATGTGAGCATTTCCGATTGAATTAATCATGGGTTCTCTTGTGGTTAATTTAATTGAGATTTTTGGATACAAATTCATATTCTTATGTGATTTTTTAATGTCCAAAAAAATCCTTCTTTTCTTGTGAAACTAAGGTCGCTCTTGTTGTTCTTTCGGGAATGACATTTTATGGGGGAGAGTTCTTTATTGAACTTGTGATTAATTGCCAAATCTTTGTCGGGAGTGCGGCTGTGGAATATTATAGGGGTTATCTTGTATCTTTAAAACTCCTTGATGAATACATCTAGTTTCGACTATATGATTGCATATAAAAAAGTTGATATGTGATTTGTTTTGGTCATGAAGTGTCTCTATGGAAATTTCATTAGGATCTCACTAGTTTTCGTACCTTTGTTAATTTTATTGACAAAAAGGGGGAGAATTAATGTGTAGTTCACACTAAAAATATATATGGTTTTCGGATCATTATGTAAGGGGGAGTGGTTTTCATGTGAGATGAAGTATTGACTAAGGGGGAGTGATACATA
The DNA here is from genome assembly GCA_023531295.1 of Papaver armeniacum. NCBI lineage: Eukaryota > Viridiplantae > Streptophyta > Magnoliopsida > Ranunculales > Papaveraceae > Papaver > Papaver armeniacum. The sequence goes on from JAJJWW010012625.1 coordinate 83,885, forward strand.
TCACCATAGTATTGTTGTCGAAGTTGTGATACAATTAAACTTTGATGTTGTGTAATAATACTATGAAACTGTATAACAATGATTGAGAGTTATTGTTTTCTCATTGTTATTGTAGTTGCAGGAAATCCCACAATACACCCCTCACTATATTTTGTATAACTAATCCATTCAAAAGATAATAGATGAACAACTATGAATGTTTATTAATAATTTTCTTAAAAATGTTTACACAGGATAATGGAATTACACTTAAGATCTTACTACATTCGCTCTGTTTCTCTCTCCTAATGACTTGCTTTCCAATCCACCAAGAACTCTCCCTTCAACAAATTCACTCATCCCTTTATATAGGGTAATACATAGTGAATGACAGCTAAGCTGTCCTTTATTTTCGGGAATGTCTCGCGAAGTGTCGCAGACGTACAAATATTCATACTCGCGACACTTCTTAACTTTCGCCATATTTCATATCCTCCTATGGTCATTCAAAGGCGTCATTTATATTTATCCCTCTGCGACTCACTCGCAATGTTGTTATCCGTTGTCTTCGCGAATTGTTCTTTGTGGCGATATTATGATCCTACATCTTGCCTCTTCTCATGTCTTCTCTGCGAAGGAGAGAATGTCATGAGAATCAATATTTTTGAACCGCCGCAATTTGTTTATCCGTACTTGTTTGCTTTCATCTTTCCATACGGACTTTATTACAGATGTCTACTCCTCCATTCTATTCCTGACACGTCTCTTTCAATCGTTTATTCTTGACCATTCACGTCCCTTCTCACATTAAATGCTCTCGTTTCCCCCGAGGATGTTTCTCTCTATATATAATTTTCATATCTTTCTCTTTTCCTCTTTCGTCTTCTCTCTGCAACTTTTCTTTTATCTTCTTCTTCCGCAAGCTGCGCTTCTGCAAATCTTCGATCTTTTTTTTATCATATCTTAATCTTCGATTCTTTATCCCTTCTCGTATTGGTAATGGCTTCACTTAGTCGTATGTACAAACCTCGCTTTGTTGAGACTCAGAAAAAGTTGCAAGATAAAGGTTTCACCCTTTCTACCATTCCTAATCAAGGATGTTCATCTATACTCACTGCCAAGCTTTTTTCTGATCATCAATGTGATGATCACAAGATTATTGTTTCGCTAGGTCAACTTCTCGCAGGACTTCCAATTCCTTTATATGATCCTGAGATGCCGCTCTTTTATGAAATCCTTTCCCATCCGAACTTCTCGCGAGCTGTCTATCAATTATGCGGCGATTGTATCCGTCTAATGCTTGAGTTTGCCGGTCGTGGTCTTTGGCAAAGGATCTCTATATCCTAACAATGTTAGAGACCCCGAATATGTAAATTTAGAAATAATCCCTGAGAGATACACTGTAGAAAACTTTTTTGAAAATTATGAAGTAATAGGCATGAGAAATAAGAAATCTCATCTGGGGCGCTCGGTTGAAGAGAAAAGATAATATCCCTGAGGATAAATTACTCATGCAAGATATCGACTGGCATTCGGGTAAGAACACTACTCCTCGCCACTCTAAAGATGAGAGGTGGTGGGTTGTTCCTTTGCTCCTAAGTGGACCTTACATAGCAGGTTCGCATGTACTCCCTGCAAATCTCGCAGGCTATCATCCTTGGGAGTTTAAGTGGCCCAAGAAGGCGGAAGAGGTATGTCTCCGTAGTTTGATTTTGCAATCCCTCTTTCCTCTTGTACTCATTGAGTTTGTAAATTTTCCATATTGTCAAACTGAGGAAAAGTTACAAGGCAAATCCACTGGCAAGTACCTTGGCAATACTTCGATCGCTTACGGATGAAGTAAGAAATATCTTTTTTATGTTATTTAACAATATTGTTGCCTCTATTTCTTATCTTCATTTGTATGCGAAGGTTGACGCCGAGGAAGCGATAGCTGCAAAAGTCAAAGGCAAAACTAAAGCCAATGCACGCAAGGATAAGTCTTCTGTTCCACCATCTAAGAAGCGAAAAACTCAACCTTCCTCTCATCTTAGCTCCAGTTCTGAATCTTCCGATGAGGATGATAATGATAATGTTTTGGATTCAACTTTCCAAAATGAAGCTCAATCGGCCAATTCTCCTATGGATCAATTGTTCAGCATCTTCTCGGATTCTCTTCAAGGAATTGGAGATACTCATCTCGACTTCTATATGCGAGAACCTCGCCACCATATGTAATGCAAAACCTTTGGATGGCAATGACTCTTTCAAAGGAGTTTCTAGATCTGTATCCCCTAGCTTCTTAAATGCACTTAATTCGTTGGTATGTTCAAACTCATATTTCTCCTCCAACTTCAGTTTTTAATTTATATCTTAATAACCTTTTTATCTTTCTTCGCAGGCTGGAAAAACTTCTTTTGTGGTTGCCTCAGATCTTGAGAGGAGGTATAACATTCAATTGAAGAAGAATACCCAATTTTGCACAAGGATCAAAGAGTTAGAAGTTGAATCTGCGAGATCTCGCGAAAAGATCCAACAATTGGAAACCGAGTTTTACGCCCGAAGGACAAAGTTACCACTCTCCAGAACGCTAATCAGCAACTTTATGGTATAAAAATTTTTTCTCTCTTATTATTTTCATCTCATCAATTTCCCGTTGCTACCTGACTTATCACTTTCGCAGATGTATATAACCTCTCCGAAGAAGCCATTCTTCTCCATTCATTTCCTGAGCCTATGGACAATGACACTCTTCTCGCTTATCTCAACAACTCTTTAAGTAGTTCGTCAAGCAGAATTAATTCTCTTTCATTAAATGAACTCCAAACCAAGTACCGCCTCTTAGAAATTGAGCACAGATCTAGTTTAAGTACAGCCAGCAGCTTTAAACAAATGTACCTCGAGTCTCATGAGGAAACCAAAATTTTAAGGAAGAAAATTAGTGACCATATAGATGACAAAGATCGCATTGCTAATAATGGTGCCCAGGCATTAGCAACATTTCAAAAGTCCTTCTCGAAGTGCAAATGGAGCGAGATGAATTGCTTCGCGTAACTCCTTACTTAGTGAGCGAGAAAATCAAATTCGTTCACTTCTTATTATAAATAATGACGATGAATTCGCTTGGGCTGCGAAAATCTTAGATAATGCCAGGAATAACTTAGGTGTTGATGTTAGTCTTCATACCGAGCATACTTCCTTGGTTAAAGATATAATATCTGACAGAGAAGGTTATTTATTATACTTCATCGTTTCTTACCTCTCGTAATATTGCTTTGTTGAGTTGTTAATTTATCGTAATTTATTTGCAGAGTCCGAAAAAGATTTCAAGCAAGGATTGAAGAACTTGAATCTGAGAAAGCACAGCTCGCAAAGAATCTCACCCTTCGCGAGAATAGATATTCCAAGTTGAAGAAACAATTTCAAACTACCGTGGCGAATTTTAATAATGATGCCGTTCGTTTTCGTAATGAAGCCATGGAGTATGTTTGTAATGATCACAAAATCCCTCTTTGCTCATATCCTTGGCTTTCCGAAGAAGTTCCTGAGAATTTGCCTGTCTCGGACGTTTCTGATAGTGAGGCCAGCGAAAAAGAAAACTCTGGCGACGAGAATAATGAAATTGAAGGATCGATAGAGAGAAGAATCACCAAAGAGATAATTCTTTTTGTTTCTTTCGCTGCCTGTAATATCTCGTACATTTCGTATCTCTTTTTTGTAAACTTCTTGGGTTTATTGCCCATAAATTCAATCTCCATTCCCCTTTCTTGGCTAACATTATTAATGTATAACTCTTTCATTGGAAGATGGATAACAATATCTCGTCTTTTCCATTCCCATATTTGCCTCTGTTATGCATCTTCATATGAAAGAATGAAATTTCTGAGATTTGACGAGGAATGATGTTTAAATTTATAATTACGACGAGGCCACAAGTGATTTTTATAAAAGAAGAAATCTATTGATCTCGCCTTATCATTTTTGGTGGTCTTCTAAGATTGACCTTCCTAAGTAAAGGTCTTACTCGCCACCCCTTATTGCGACAAGGTCGCAGGACGTCTTACACTTGCATGCAAAAACCCATTGACCTTGCCTTATCATTTTTCAAGTATTTTTGCCTCTGCAGATATTTTTCTTGCGACAATATGACAGGCCTAAATATTCTTGCGAAAATAAAGCCCCGTGACATTGCCGTCTTGCGACGAAATCGCAGGACGTCTTTACACTTGCATGTAAGGACCCATTGATCTCGTCTTACCCTCGCGTTAGTATTATTGCCTCTGCAGATCACCGCACAAATATGACAAGCCTAAGTTTCCTTACGAAAACAAAGCCTCGTGACATTTGCGTCTTTGGCACTTATCGGCTCCCTAATGGAGGGTGCCGCCTTATCATCTCCCCTCGGTTGCCCCTTCAAGGAGGCGTACATCGGCCATACAAGGCTAGCTCCTCCCATCCGGTCTTAACAACAACCAGTTGTTTTCGCAGCCTCTTATCCCTTATACCTATAGAGTTTATGGTTACAAGGCTGCACCCTAAGTGGAGTTTTCTTGGCCGAGTGCAAAGATGCGCAAGACTTGTCAAGAGTGGTAAGGAAGTTCCATGCTCCCCGCACTCTTGACTCAACCGGGTACCTCGGCGCCTTGATCATACGCTGACTCCTTGAAAGAGACCCTCGGTCGCCCAACCAGGGTATAACCTACATATATAGTTGGGAATCCAAGGTATCTCCTCCGGATAGGCTTTCATGGGCCCAAGTGCATGACCCAGTTCCAGGGCGGTGTAACCTTTTCCCCGAGCCATGTTAAGAGATACCCCTTATATGACGCACTTTAGGTCTTACATTTGCCTCTTACGAAATGTAATTCGCGAACTAGGGTGTACGCCATAAAGGTTCGTCCCATTCATTTACTCATTCATTGTTGTTAAATCATTCAATCATTCATATTTAATTGTCATTCGATATTTAATTTGCGAAGACATCGCACAATGTTGTTTCATTCATTTTTCTCTCGGATTCTTGTACATTCTTCTTGTCGAAATTCTCACATATCATTTCTTCTTTGTCTTGCCTTTGATATATCTTTGTCGATTACTTATCACAGACCATTCATTTTACTTTTTATGCCTTTTGTTCATTGTACTCTTTGCCTCAGCGTTATCCCAATCCTTGAAGGACTCCTTTCCATCGTAACGTTCGCCTGCTTCCATGCATTCATCTGCGGCATTACGCGATGTTTCTTCGGCACTTCGCGATGAACTACAACCAATTATCTTTACGGCATCGTAATATTCGCCTATTCTTGCGGCACTTCGTGATGCTTCTTCATTTCTTATCTCTATAGTATCCACCATCAGCTTCTATTTTCTCTGTTCATCTTTGATATTCTGTTTCCAACCTTTCCTTTTAGCATTTCTCTCTTCACAGCTCTCTACGTCAACCTCATAACATTTCTGACCTTCCTTCCAATCTCCCTTTATAATTCCAATACCATTTGGATGGGGAAATTTTATACATTGATGGTATGTTGATGCTACTCCCAAGATTTCGTGCAGCCATGGTCGCCCGATTAATGCGTTATAAGGAGATTCCACGTCAACCACGCAGAATAAAATGTCAGCTGATAATCCTTGTAAAGGTATCCTCATGTGAACCTCTCCTTTAGGTTTGTTCGTTGTGCCGTTAAAACCGTAGATTTTGTACGTTGAAGGAATCAAATTTTCATCCTCTCCACCCATAGTCTTATAAGTGTGGTAAAACAGAATATTTACCGAACTTCCAGTATCTATTAGGATTCTATTGATTGCCCAACAATTTTCCGCTTCGTCATCTTCTCCATCAACTGGTCTTGGATTAATGTCTAGTCGCACCACCAACGGGCTATCATGTGCTTCTCTTCCTTTGGGTATTTCGTCTGCGGAGAAAAAATAATTTTTAGCCGCCAATCTTTCAATTGCGACTTTCTCGCCAGTTCATCACTTCTTTGTTATGAAAATCTCTTGCATATACTCTACTAAGCACGTTATCGTGAAAATCTTCAATTGTACGATATGAATGAACGATAGAATTGCAAAATAGATTTTTGGCCTTTGTTCCCACTTCTATTACGAATGCTTCTTTTCCCTTCTTCAAACTGTTCTTTGCACTTCGATGGTGATGTTGTTAGTACTTGCTTCCCTTTCTCTTCATCTTTTAGAAAATGAGTTAACTTCCCGATCAATCATTCGAGAATGATTCTCTTTATGTTTTGTAGTCATTTGTTAGATGTCCATGAAAGCGATGGTAAGAACAATATTCATGACTTCGTCACTTGGTGGTGGTTCACTCCCGCATTCCATGGTGGTGGTACGTCCTCCATTACAAGTATAACTTCCCAAATTTTTTCCACACTAGCATTTAGTGGTGGCATTCGATCTCTTCCCATACCACTCTGCGATTTCTTGGCCCTCCATGGTTATTATGCCTTCGTCCTCCATAAGTTTCTTGCATATGATCTAATCTCTCGAATTTTATTATTGTTGCCGCGGTTGTAGTAGTTCCTTTCTCTATCAAACTCCTCCCCGATCTCGGCTCCCCATAGCCACTATTTTCTGCTGTCCATCATCAACTCGTTTCAGGTTGTCCTTGCGAAGTAGTCGCCACCGAGTTTAAAAATTTTGGTAATAAACTTGCATTCGCAGCGTTCGAACTTGTATTCGCAAATCGGGTATGATTCCATTTCATTTTGTCTTTCTTCCAAAGCAATGTATTCTTCTTGGAGTTCTCTGACTCACCATCGTAATCGTATTTTTAATTCGAATATTTGAATGTATAACAAACTTGTTGCGAACAAAGCATTTACAAATGATAAAATGAGATATCTTTCCTCTACCCTTCCGGCCATTTCACTGCACATTGTTCTCAATCTCATTGTCAGATGTCTTAAACTCTCGCCAACTCTTTGTTTCAATCCGAATACATCTTCAATTCCTGGTCGCGTGGAATTGTTGCTTATATACGCTCCCAAGAAAATAGTTTGTAAATGGTTGAATGATGAGATTGTGTTTCTCGGTAATCCTTCAAACCATTTCAGTGCTTCTCCAATTAAGCTTGATGCGAAGTATTTACACAATATGGCATCATGATTCTCCCATTGTAACATACATCTCATATAAGCCTTGATGTGTTGTATCGCAAAGTTGTTCCATCGAAAATGTTGGTTAATGCGGGCAGATTGCATTTAGGTGGTATTCCTCCCATTTGTACTTCTATTGTGAAAGGAGTCTTCGCAGCTTCTCGCGATGGCTTCATCCAACCTGTCTTCTTCCTCCTTCCTTCCTACTTTGTTTAACAATGTTCTCATTTTCGCTAGTTCTTTCAAGATTTGCTCATTTTCCTCGTGGATTTGATTCCCGCTGGTCTTTTTAGCTCGCCTCTCGCCTCCTGCGTTCATGCCTGTTTTGACCTTCTTGTTCACTATTTTCTTCTCTCCTTTCTCTCGCGACTTTCTCCTTCGTCTCTTTCATCAATTCGCACACCATTATATCTATCGTTCTCTCTTCTGGGTTCTCTATCAACTCTCCTCTGCGTCCTCTCGTATTCTCCATTGGTATTTCTATTGACACGATTTTGTGCTCGCCTCCTTTCTCGGTTGTCATGATTATTTTGTCGGATTGCTTCTTCCAATTCTTGGTTTTCCACTTCTGCTCTTACTCTCTCTCTCTCGCGAGCTAAGCGTGCTTGTTCAGCATAATGTTTCTCAATGTCGTCCACTATCTCTTTTTGCCTTCTCAATGCTTCTCTTCCGTGCAAGATTGCTCTTCCTTCAGCTAACTGGATCATTTGGCCCCGAAATCGCCTAGTTCCCCGATTTTCTTCATTCTCGCTCATCTTGGAAATTCTCGGGATGGGGAATATAACGATCTTCTCGCGTCCTCTCTTCTTTCGTAATGTTCGAGCTAAGATTTTGTGCTTCCCGTTGGTTTTCTATCTTTGTAGTTTCGTTGGTAAGGCTCTCCTTCTTTCTTCCCTAGTTGATCTTGAACTCGATCTCGCAGTTGCTTCTCGATCTTCTATTTTGCAATCTCATATTTTCCATTCTTAATTCATGATTCTGTCTTGTCAAGTTTGCTCGCTCCTCCGCCTCTAGTCGCCTCTCTTCATGTATCGTTTGTCTCAATGTTTCCAATCTTTGTGATTTCTTCATTTCCCGGATTCATTTCCCCATTCATTCTTTGATCTCCTTCTCCTTGTCCATTGTTTACCAATTGTTGCTCTTCTTCCCTTTCATCCTCGTAATCCGTCCTCCAAGTGTGCACACTTACTCTATCGTAATCCACAGTTTCATTTGCTATTGGAGGAATTAAACGTTGAACATGATTTTCTTCCTCATTTCTCATATTCATCCTTGACGATTCTCCTTGCTCAATTCTCCTTTCCCAGCAAGTCTTCCACTTCTTCTCACAAAGTTGTTCAAGTACATTTCTTCTTCTAGCCATTTCTCTTTTAGTAAATTTTTTGAAAATTATCTCAAATTTCTTTCTTGTTAATTCTCTTCTTTTAATGCTGTTCAAAGCCTGTTTCTAGCGCCAATATGTAGTTGCAGGAAATCCCACAATACACCCCTCACTATATTTTGTATAACTAATCCATTCAAAAGATAATAGATGAACAACTATGAATATTTATTAATAATTTTCTTAAAAATGTTTACACAGGATAATGGAATTACACTTAAGATCTTACTACATTCGCTCTGTTTCTCTCTCCTAATGACTTGCTTTCCAATCCACCAAGAACTCTCCCTTCAACAAATTCACTCATCCCTTTATATAGGGTAATACATAGTGAATGACAAACTAAGTCGTCCTTTATTTTCGGGAATGTCTCGCGAAGTGTCGCAGACGTACAAATATTCATACTCGCGACACTTCTTAACTTTCGCCAGATTTCATGTCCTCCTATCGTCATTCAGTGCGTCATTTATATTTATCCCTCTGCGACTCACTCGCAATGTTGTTATCCGTTGTCTTCGCGAATTGTTGCTGTGGCGATATTATGATCCTACAGTTATGGCTAAGGATCTTCAACAACGATGATGCTGAATTGAATACCTTTGGAATCATTGGATTACTTGGAAGTGACGAAGATTTCGAGTAATGTTGAAGTACCAAGGAGATCAAGCATGTGGATGAGAAGCTGCAAAGTTTATTTATTTTGTATTCCATATGTATTGATAGTTTTGTCACTAAAATTGACAAAGGGGGAGATTGTTAGAGAAATGCTCGGTCGAACTCGCAAGCGTTGCTATCTCAAGCTTGTTTGTCAAGTTTAGTTGCCAAAACTATAAGTCTTGATTTCTAGTCTATTTATAGCTAAGAATCGGACTAGGATAGTAAGTGTAGTTGAGCTCTAGACTCCACGACGTTCATCATGCAAAGACGAAGAACTACTCAAGGAACTGGTCGAACTTCATCGACACAAAGGTATGTGGAGACTTGAACTTATCTATCAATAAAAATTCTATCTACTCTATCTCCTATCTTGAGACAAAAGTCGTATTGCTATATAGACTTTGATTATACACATTTTCTATTTCGAGCCGAGTTTATCTCGCTTATCTATTTCTCGAAATATGTGTTGGTAAGCTTTCGCTTTGGCCAAGTTCATCTTTATTAGTGACGAAAGTCATGTTGATTATTTCAATAACTTGAAAATCGCTTTGATGAAAAATAGTTTGTGAATAACAACTATATAACATCCTCTAAGAAAGATTCAATGATTGAAATGAGAGTTTAGAATATATAACCATGTTTGGATATAAACATTGTATGTGAACTCATACTTGTGTAAGTCCAAAATCCTTGAACCAAAGTATGCGTACTTTACTGGTTTAGGATGACCGGAGCTAAGTCCGCGTACTGTCGGAAGTTCACATCCCGTGAATTTCTGCTGGAGTTTGTGAACCAAAAAAAGCTCAATCGGGGTACGTAAGTATGCGTACAGGTATGCGTACTTAAGTGGGTTATTTTCTAAAAACAATTTATTCGTGAACTAAGATATTTATAAATTAAGGAATGCAATCTTTGCAAACCGTGGCTATAATGTTCATAAATCGATTCGAGTGAATCAAAGTTGTTTTTGCTTCAATTGTGTTTTGTATACTTCTATGAGATCTAAGCAATTGAACAACTCTCTAACTAGTTCTTTTGAGTCATTTGAACTAGTTATGGTGAAGATGAATAAGGTTGATATGTGTAGTTGCAGGAAATCCTACACTACACCCCTCACAAGAATCCACACAACTAAGCCATTGAAGATGAACAACTATGATTTTTATTGATTAATTCCTTGAATATTACAAGATAAAATGGAAAAGAGCTAAAGAAAATACAATCACTACAAACTTTCTCTCTCTTAATGACTTGCCTAACACTCGGAAAAAGATCCCCCACTCAACAGACTTGTTCAACTCTTTATATAGGGTAATACATAGTGGATGACAGCTAGACTGTCCTTTATTTTCGGGAATCACTTGCGAAATATCGCAAGTGTACAAATACATAATCTCGCAGTTCTCCTAGATCTCGCTAGATCTTCACACCTTTCTCGTGTTCTGGCTATCGTCGTCCATTGCGTCATTTATATTACTCGTCTGCGACGCCTTCGCAACGCTGTCGTTTATTGATCTCGCGAGGTATTGATATCGCGATATATTGATCCTACAATATGAAAGTGCTCATATGGATAACCATTGGTTAACTATTATTGAACTAACTAAGTGTACACGTCTAGGTACAGTTACTCAAACCTAAATGAAGTTACATTTCATTTGTGCATAACAAGCTAAGTTCGATCTAATGGTTGAAAGATATTAGCTTGAATCTAATGAGGTCTTCATTTAACGGTGATTATTGAATGCTTTGTTACCAAGGTAACTTAGATTGCAAACCCTGATTTGGAGACTATATAAAGGAGAACTCTAGCAACTGGGAAACCTAATCCCCATACCTTCTGTGTGATACTAGTTGTATAAGCTAGAGTTTATTCCCCTTTAACCTTAGGTTTCTCTCGAGACCCTGTAGGTTAACGACTGAAAGACTTCATTGGGATTGTGAATCCAGACCCAACTATTTTCTCTGTAGTTGCGTGATCTGATCTTGATGTTTCTATCGTATTTGAGTACTATCCTCTCTAAGATTGGCTCGAGATTTAATCTCTGATAGGCAAGATAAAAAGTAGTCACAAACACCTTCGTCTCATTGTTTGTGATTCTACAATATCTTATTTCGGTACCATACTGTTTTGGGGTAAAAACTGTTTCTGTCGGTTTTGGTAAATTTGGGTGTGTTGCTGAGAAACAAATTTAGACCTAAACAAATGCACTGCACGGGAGTACTTTAGATTCGAGATATCAATCTGTACAATCCTGGCGTAAACCAAGAAATGGCCGTTCCAGTCTTGCTTTGGTCACAAAGTGAAAGAGAAGGGTTGGTCTTAGGGAGGGAAGCGAAGAAGGTGTTGCGACCCGAATGGTTAATTCTGAAGGTGTGGCTGTTTTATGACTTGTATCAGAATGTGGAACTGGCTTGCGGAATGTAAGCTATCAGTTCTTTGGTGTTTTTCTGGATACTCATGTTGTTGTTAACCAAAACTGTTGCGTTTGGTAGAAATAGGTGGAAACCTATTTATACAAGACATAATTGAACGCATCCTAATCTCGTAGGAAGTGGGAGTAGTTGAGTGATGGAGAAGTTGGGTAATGTGTAAATATTAGAAACCACGTCCCCACTATGGAGGAAACGGGTTAGTTTACACCCATTACTTCTTGCCGCCACTAACTGCCCGCTTTCCTGACACTTTCTTATAATGGGCATGTTGCATGCCGCATGCTGTAAACCGCCAGACCAATACCCTGATAAGCATCCCCCAGTTTGTGACATGTTCGATGTCTCGAGTATTTTCGTGGAAAATGTTCAGCAGATTATTGAGTGGGTCTTGTATGCAAGACCTAATTATTCTGATTAATTGTACGCCAACTAGGTGGCAGATAGCCATGTGTGGCAAGTAAGTCAGGAGACTTGCTGCAGGAGAATGGCGTGTGGCGCTATTAGGTTAGTCTTGGTTGGTCACCTAAGACTTACCATAGGCCGGTCAATTCCGTGGCGAACTTGGACGACTGAGATTGTAATTCATGAGAGAAGGTGGTCGTTGATTATGGCCACATTCCGTTAGCACCTGGTGATGGCATAGTCGCTCCAGTGGTATGGTAGAACGATTGGCACATGCCAGTGGCGTAATGACATGATTTCTACATGCCAGTGACATGGTGACGCGAATAGCGCTTAGTGTAGCCGCGGTCGGCATATTGGTGTTGGTTCCAAACATGGCTCGGCAATATTGGCTCCAGTTGCCGGATCTAACCTAATGCCCTAAGTAACATTATTTGGTATGGTTGGCGTAGCGGCCACACCTAAATTAAGGTTTGGCATGCCAAAACCCTAATTAGCGCGTGTGGCATGTGGCCGCGACACGATGACATTCTTTGTGCAGATGGTGCCACGGCCACGTCAAAGGAATTATGGCGGGGCCATAATGTGGGAATGACCATAGGCGCAAGGATATCTATGGGTGACCATGGCGCCCTTTTTAGGGTTTTCCTGGGTCCCGCATGGCTCGTAGCATGTTGTGGGGCCAATAGTGGCTAATTTGTGGCCACATCCACGAATTAGGGTTTCGACTAATGTCACTAAAGCAAAACGTGTTTTGTGATAAGAATACCCTGGTGGAAGTCCGTTATGACGTTTGGCCACAAACAGAAAGTGGGTTAGCACGTAGCTGCGCCATTTGTGGCACATTGGCATGTTACTGTGGCGGAGTGGCATGTTGGCATGACGATTAGCACGTTGGCGTGACATGGAACGTTTGGCATGCCGATTAGCATGGTGGCCGTTTGGCATAGTTTGGCCTTTTAATGCGCGTGGCGGGTTTAGAGCAACCTGATTGGTCGATAGAAAGGAGGGCCGGCCAAACATGGGCGTAGCCACATATCATGTGCATGTGGCGGGTTTAGAGCGACGTGATTGGTCGATGGGAAAGAGGAGGGCCGAAAAGTAGCATGGGGCGTGGCCATCTGCAAGTGGCGCCTACTGGGGCAGACCGGCTAGCCTATGGCGCGACCACGCCTCCTGTAGCTGTTGCTCATACTTTCCGCGGCTACTCTTTTATTTCTTGTTTTCTGATTTTGGGTAGGACTTTGCACCTACTAATCCATGGCGGAACAATCGCCTAGCTTGCCTAGGTTTAGTTTCGACCAACAGGGTATGACATCTTTGCGTGTAGGGCGCAAAAACCTAATTTTTGCAAATTAATTAGGTTGATATTGAGTCTTGTGAATTATCACAAAATTGATTGGATTCTCGCGTGTTAACACAGAGTTATTTATTGTCGAGAGCAAAGATGCTTTCCGACTGAGTACTTTTATGCAAACCTCAACCTTGATACTTCGGGAAATTTATGCTACTCAGCTGCGAGTGAACACTAATTGTCATGTCATATGAATATTAAGGGTTTATCCGTGGAATACAGCACCTAAAGTATTCAGTGAGTCATATATTAATGAATAATACATGCAGGGTGTCGAAATTTACATAATACCTGGGATTGTTGCTACATGCACCATTCTGGATAAATTTCATGTAAATATATTGAATTGCTCAATAAATGCGCAAATGAAAAGGTCGTGTACTCATCACTTTTACATGGCTCTGTCTCTTTGCAGAATGACAGCATAATAAATGTAGGGTTTTACAATTTTAGCCCTGAACTAAAAACCACCATCAACATTAAGTCCCCTGATTAGCGCGTAACAGTGGCATTGTTGCGGTGTAGGGGCAGAATATCGCGACATCAATACTTTGCGAGAGTAATAAACGACTACATTGCGAAGGCGTCGCAGGTAAGAAATATAAATGACGCAATAGATGACGAAAGCCAAAACGTGAGAAAAGTGTGAAGACTTGGCAAGATTTAGGAGTGTCGCAAGGAAAAACGTTTATAACACTCGCGACACCTCGCGAGTTATTCCTGAAATAAAGGACACTTAGTTGTCATCCATGTGTATTACCCTATATAAAGGGTTGAATTAGTCTGTTGTGGGGAGAGTTCTTTTGAATTGTTAAGCAAGTCATAAGGAGAGAGAAAATCTAGAGTGATTGTAATTTCTTTAGATCTGATATATCCATCCTTGTAAACATTTCGAGAAGATTATCAATAAAAGTATATAATTAGTCATCTTCCAATGTGTTAATTAAGCAAATTCTAGTGAGGGTGTAGTGTGGGATTTCCTGCAACTACATATGCGCTAGAAACAGGGAATGAGTAGAAGATCAACCTTGTGAATTGGAAGAATCGGGTGTAACAAGAAAGAAATTTGAATAATTCTCAACAATTTACTAAAATTGAGAAATGGCTAGAAGAAGGAATGCATCAGAACAACCAACGATTGTAAGGAGAAGTGGGAGATTAGCTGGGGAAAGGAGAAATGAAGTAGGTGAACCATCAAGGATAAATGCAAGAGATAGAGAAGAAGGTCAAATTCAACCGCCAATTCAACCACCAGTTCAACCAGTACCGAATAGAGTAGTAGATTATGATAGGGTAAGTGTGCATACATGGAGATCAGATTCTGTGGAAGAAAGAGAAGAAGTTCAACAATTGATAAATAATGAACAAGAGGAGAGAAATGGAGAAGAAATGGGAGAAACAGCTCATAGAAATGAAGAAATTATACCATTAGAAACATTGAGACAAACAATACATGAAGAAAGGCGTTTAGAAGCAGAAGAACGCGCAAATTTAACAAGGCAAAACCACGAATTAAGAATGGAAAATAGGAGGCTGCAAAATAGAAGATCGAGAAGTAATAACAGATCAAGAATCTTCGCAGAAACATTACCTGCAGAAAACATTAATGAAGAAAATTTGGAAAGGGAATTAAGTTTTGGCGAAGGAGGTCGTGAAGGAAGAGAAGTAGTAGAAGATCGTTATATTCCACGTCCTGAAGATCTACAGAATGGTCAAAATGACGGAAATCAAGAAAATAGGCAGCGTCAAGGGCAGAATGATCCAATTAATGAAGAAAATCAGGGAGAAGGAAGAAGAATATTACTTGGGAGAGAGACACGAAGGAAACAAAAGGAAATTGAAGATGACATTGAAAAACATTATATTGAACAAGCGCGTTTAGCTCGCGAGAGGAAAGATTGAGAGCAGAAATGGAAGAACAAGAATTGGAAGAAGCAATTCACAGAACAATCATGACAATCGAGAAAGAAGGCGCGAGCAAAATCGCAACAATGGAAATATCAACGAAGAATATGAAAGAGTACAAAGGAGAATTGGTAGACAACCAAGAAGAGAAAATGATAGATACAATGGTGTGCACATTCGCGAACGAGATGAAGGAGAAAGTCGCAAAAAAAGAAGAGAAGAGAATATTGAACAAGAAAACCAAGATAGGCGTGAACGCAGAAGGAGAGAAACAGAGCTAAAAAGACCAATGAATCCAAACACTGAGGTAAATGAACAAATTTTAAGAGAATTGGCGGAGATGAGAGGAATGTTGAATAGTAGAGGAGGTGGAGGAAGAAGACAATTGGATGAGGCAATCGAGGAAGCTGCAAAAACCCCCTTTACTTTAGAGGTGCAGTTAGGTGGGATACCCCAAAATGCAATTTCCTGCGTTAACCAGCATTTTTGATGGAACAACTTGCGCAATACAACACATCAAAGCGTATGTAAGATGTATGTTACAATGGGAAAGTCATGACGCTATATTGTTCAAATATTTCGCATCAAGTTTAACAGGAGAAGCACTGAAGTGGTTTGAAGGTTTACCAAGAAACACCATCACGTCATTCAACCATCTACAAGCTATATTCTTAGGGGCCTACATAAGTAACAACTCCTCGCGACCAGGAATTGAAGATGTATTTGGGCTAAAACAAAGGGTTGGCGAAAGTTTAAGACACCTAACTGTGAGATGGAAGACGATGTGTAGCGAGATGGCTGGAAGAGTAGATGAAAGATATCTCATTTTATCATTTATAAACGCTATGTTCGCAACCAATCTGCTATATATTCAAATTTTTAGAGTCAAGAATACAATCACGATGACGGAGCTGCGAGAACTGCAAGAGGAATATATTGCTTTGGAAGAAAGGAAAAATGAGGTGGAGTCATACCCGATTGCGAATACAAGTTCAAATGCTGCGAATGCAAGTTTGTTACCCAAATTAATACACACAGTGGCGAGTACCTCGCAAGGGCAGCAAGAGAGAGTGATAAATGATGAACAACCAAAGTTAGTAGCCATGGGAAGCCGAGATCAAGAAGAGTTTGAAAGAGAAAGAAACTACTATAACCGTGGCGGCAATAACAAAATTCATAGACTTGATCATCCGCAAGAAACTTATGGAAGTCAAAGGCAGAATTATCATGGAGGTCAGCGACGTCACAGAGTAGTATGGGAAGAAATCAAAATGCCACAATTAAATGCTAGTGTGGAAAAAATCTGGGAAGCTATACTCCTGATGAAAAACATACCCGCACCATGGAACATG
This sequence comes from Papaver armeniacum, assembly GCA_023531295.1. NCBI lineage: Eukaryota > Viridiplantae > Streptophyta > Magnoliopsida > Ranunculales > Papaveraceae > Papaver > Papaver armeniacum. The sequence continues at coordinate 100,445 of JAJJWW010012625.1, forward strand.
GGGAATGAACCACCACCAAGTGATAGAAGTCACGAATTCTGCTCTTACCACCGTTTTCATGGACATCTGACAAATGACTGCAGAAACATAAAAAGAATCATCCTTAGAATGATTGATCAAGGGAAGCTGAATCACTTTCTAAAAAGTGAAGAGAAAGTTCAACAATTGCCACCACCACCATCAAAGGGGAAAGAAACGTTCATAATAGAAGTTGGATCGAAAGCTAAAAATTTGTTTTGAATGGTGCAGAGGCAGAGAGTAGCAGGAGCAAAAAGTGTAAGAAATGAGTAATCATCAAAAGGCAATAGCAAAAGCTTGTTAAGGGTAAGAGGAAGAAAAATAATTGAAAAGAAATATGCGAGGATCTCGCCATCAAAAATGTATGACAATTTGAAAAACAAAACAATGTAAGATTGCGCGATATCTTCGCAAACAAAATGAATGATTGAATGAATTAACAAAAATGAAAGAGTGAGTGAATGGGATGAACCTTTATGGCGTACACCCTAGTTCGCGAATGATATTTCGCAAGAGGCAAATGTAAGACCTAAAGTGCGTCATATAAGGGGTATCTCTTGACATGGCTCAGGGGAAAGGCTACACCGCCCCTGGAACCTGAGTCATGGAGATTTGGGGCCCATGAAAGCCTATACGGGGGAGATACCTTGGATTTCCAACTATATATATATAAGGTTATACCCTGGTTGGACGCCTGAGGGTCTCTTCCAAGGAGTCCGTGTATGCTCAAGGCGCCAAGGGTACACGGTTGAGCCAAGAGTGCATGGGGCATTTGAAGTGTCTCGGCCATTCTTGGCAAGTCTTGGTATATGCTGCACTCGGCCCGAAGAAAACTCCACTTAGGGTGCAGTCTCGTAACCATAAGCCATATAGGTATAAGGGATAAGAGGCTGCGAAAACAACTAGTTGTTGTTAAGACCGGATGGGAGGAGCTAGTCTTGTATGGCCGATGTACGCCTCCTTGAAGGGGCAACCAGGGAGAAGATAAGGGCGGCACCCTCCATTCGGGAGCTGATAAGTGTCAAAAGACGGCAATGTCATGGGATTTTACACTCGCAAGAGTATTTAGGCCTGTCATATTGTCGCAGAAAAATATCCTGCAGAGGCAAAAATACTTAACAAATGATAAGACAAGGTCAATGGGTCATTACATGAAAATGTAAAGACGTCCTGCGATTTTGTCGCAACGAGGGGTGGCGAAATAAGACCTTTAATTAGGAAGGCAAAATAAGACCACACAATAATGATAAGGCAAGAGCAATGGATTTCTTCATTTGTGAAGACATCCTGCGATCTTGTCGCAATAATGAACTTCAACATAACTAAAGATATAGACATGCATAAAATTGAGGAAGCGAGTAAGCTTGCGAAAACGATTATGTTCCATCGTAGAGTTACAAATAATAAAGGATGTAGGATCATAATATCGCAACGTACAAGGCTCGCGAGATTAATGAACGACGGCGTCGCGAGGGAGTCGCAGGAGCTAAAATAAACGACGCAATGAATAACGACCGGCAAAACATAAAGAAGACGAGAGACCTGGCGAGGGTTAAGAAGTGTCGCGAGAGCGAATGTTTGTGCATCTGCGACACTTCGCGGGACATTCCCGAAAATAAAGGGTAGCTTAGCTGTCATCCACTATGCATTACCCTATATAAAGGGCTAAATGAGTCTGTAAGAGGGAGAGATCTTTTTGGAATTGTAGAGCAAGTCATTAGGAGAGAGAAAGTTTAAGAGTGTTTTAACTTCTAAGTGTAATTCTATTTTTCCTGTGTAAACACTTCATGAATCCAATCAATAAATATTCTTGATCTTACATCTTTCAAGGGATTAATTGAGCAAAATCGAGTAAGGGGTGTAGTGTGGGAAATCCTGCTACTACATATGCGCTAGAAACAGGGAGAGAGCAGAGATTGACGTAGAAATTGGAAGGAATTTGGATTAACAGAGAAAAGATTTGGAGAAGATACTCAAGAATTCGTTGGAAAAGAAAAATGGCTAGAAGAAGAAATGTACAAGGGCAACCAACGATTGTAAGAAGAAGTGGGAGACTTGCTGGAGAAAGGAGGAATGAAACAGGAGAATCGTCAAGGATGAATATGAGAAACGATGGAGAAGATCAAAACCAACCGCCGACCTCCCCAGTAGCAAACGCGGCTGTGGATTATGATAGAGTAAGTGTACATACTTGGAGGTCTGATTCTGAAGACGAGAGAGAAGAGGAGCAGCAGCTGGTGAACAATGGACAAGGAGAGCAAGGAATGAATGGAGAAAACGAAGAAATCGCAGCATTAGAAAGATTGAGACAAACAATACACGAAGAGAGACGGTTAGAGGCAGAAGAACGAGCAAACTTGACAAGACAGAATCATGAATTGAGGATGGAAAATATGAGGTTGCAAAATAGGAGATCTAGAAGTAGCGTGAGATCAAGTTCAAGATCGAATAGGGAAGAAAGAAGGAGAGTTTTACCAACAGAAAGTACCGAGGAAGAAACACAAAATCCGAATATAGAGCATGGCGAGAGAAGAGGGGAAATAGAAGATCGTTATATTCCTCAACCTGAAAATCTTCAAAATGAGCGGAATAGGGAAAATCAAGGAAACATGCAACTCCAAGAACCGAATGACCCAGCTGTTGAAGGGAGAATAATCTTGCACGGGAGGGAAGAATTGAGAAGAAACCGAGAAATCGAGGATGACATTGAGAGACACTACATTGAACAAGCGCGGCTGGCTCGCGAGAGAGAAAGGATAAGAGCAGAAATGGAAAATCAAGAGATGGAAGAAGCAATCCGACAGAATAACCATGACAACCGCGAAAGAAGAAGGGAACAAAATCGTACCAATAGAAATATTAATGAAGAGTATGAGAGGGTGCAGATGAGAGCTGAGAGACAGCCAAGAGGAGAGAACAACCGATATAATGGCGTGCGAATTGACGAAAGAAACGAAGAAGAGCGTCGCAGGGAAAGAAGAGGAGAAAATAACGAGCAGGAAGGTCAAGATAGGCACGAGCGAAGAAGGAGAGAAGCAGAGCTAAAAAGACCAGTAGAATCAAATTCTGAGGCAAATGAACAAATCTTAAGAGAACTGGCTGAAATGAGAGGATTGCTGAACAATAGAAGGGAAGGAGGAAGGAAACAATTGGATGAAGCCATCGCAGAAGCTGCGAAGAACCCCTTCACGCTAGAAGTACAGATGGGAGGAATACCTCCTAAGTGCAATCTTCCTGCATTAACAAACATCTTCGATGGAACAACCTGCGCGGTACAACATATCAAGGCCTATATGAGGTGTATGCTGCAGTGGGAGAATCATGATGCTATACTGTGCAAATATTTCGCATCAAGTCTAATTGGAGAAGCACTAAAATGGTTTGAGGGACTACCAAGGAACACAATCACATCATTCAATCATTTACAAGCCACATTCCTGGGAGCATACATAAGTAACAATTCTTCACGACCAGGTATTGAGGATGTATTCGGGTTGAAACAAAGGGTTGGCGAGAGCTTAAGGCAGTTGACAATAAGATGGAGAACCATGTGTAGCGAAATGGAAGGACGGGTTGAGGAAAGATATCTCATCCTCTCATTTGTGAATGCTCTCTTCGCGACTAACTTGTTATACATTCAAATTTTTAGAGTCAAAAATACAATCACGATGGCGTAATCTGCGAGAGTTACAAGAAGAATATATCGCCTTAGAAGAAAGACAGAATGAAATGAATTCTTATCCGGTCGCGAACACAAATTCGAATGCTGCGAACGCAAGCTTGTTACCTCAATTCATAAATACAGTGGCGAGCACTTCGCAAGGACAGCAAGCAGGGAAGGCTGATGAGGGACAACGGAAGATAGTAGCTATGGGAAGTCATGACCAGGAGGAGTTTGAACAAGAAAGGAACTATTACAACCGTAATAAGCAATAATAAGATTCAAAGGCTAGATCATGTGCAAGAAACTTACGGTGGACGAAGGCAATATAATCATGGAGGGCAGAGAAGTCGCAGAATAATATGGGAACCAATTAAGATGCCTCCACTGAATGCTAGTGTGGAAAAGATCTGGGAAGCTATACTTGTGATGGAAAATGTACCGGCACCTTGGAACGTGGGAATGGAACCACCGCCAGGCGATAGAAGTCATGAATTTTGTTCTTATCATCGTTTCCATGGACATCAAACAAATGATTGTAGAAACATAAAGAGAATTATTCTTAGGATGATTGATCAGGGGAAGCTAAATCACTTTCTAAAGGGAGAAGAAACAGGCCAGACATTACCACCACCACCAGAGATGCACAGAACAGTGTCAGCGAAAGGAAAGGAAACATTTGTTATAGAAGTTGGAACAAAAGTTAAAAATTTGAATTGCAACTCTATCGTCCACTCTTATCGCACAATCGAAGATTTTCATGACAACGTGCTCAGTAGAGTCTTTGCGAGAGATGCTAATGATAAAGAAATAATGAGCCTGGCGAGAACGACGCAATTAGAAAAGTGGCAGCTGAAGACCATTTCTTTCTCTGCAGATGAAGTGCCAAAAGGAAGAGAAACACATGATAGCCCGTTGGTTGTGAGACTAGAGATTAACCCGAAACCAATTGATGGAGAAGATGATGAGGCAGAAGCTTTGTTGGGCGATCAACCGAATCTTAATCGACACCGGGAGTTCGGTGAATATTCTCTTCTACCATACTTACAAGACGATGGGAGGAAAAGATGAAGATTTGATCCCCTCTACATATAAGATATATGGCTTTAATGGCACTGCAAACAAACCAAAGGGAGAGGTTCGCATGAGAATACCTCTACAAGGATTATCAACTGATATTTTATTCTGTGTGGTTGACGTGGAATCTCCATACAATGCGCTGATTGGGAGGCCATGGCTTCATGAGATTTTGGGAGTCGCGTCAACATATCATCAATGTATAAAATTTCCACATCCAAATGGCATTGGTATTATACAGGGAGATTGGAAGGAGTCGCAACAATGTCATGAAGTAGATGTAGAAATTCAAGAAGAAAGAAATGCCAAAAGAAAAGGTTGGAAACAACATGTGAGAGATGAGCAGAGAAAGGACAAATTGATGGTGGATGCCATAGAAGTAAGGACTGAACATACGTCGCGAGGTGAATGCCTAGAGACAAAGCGAATATTATGGTAATAAAGAAGCAAAGGATATGAGGAACAAAAGGCATAAGAAGTGAATAATCAACAAAAACAGGAGAAAAAGTAGCAATTGAAGTAATGATGTGCGAGAATCTCGCAGACAAGAGTATATGGGAATTCAATTAAGAAAGAAAAATGAAAATACAGAATACAGAATTGTGCGAATACTTCGCAAACAAGTATCAGCAAATAATGAAACATGAATGATTGAATGATTTAACAAATATGAATGAGTAAAAGAATGGGACGAACCTTTATGGCGTACACCCTAGTTCGCGAATAACATTTCGTAAGAGGCAAATGTAAGACCTAAAGTGCGTCATATAAGGGGGTATCTCTCGACATGGCTCGGGGGGAAGGTTACACCGCTCCCGAAGCCCGAGTCATGGAAATTTGGGGCCCATGAAAGCCTATCCAGGAGGAGGTACCTTGGATTCCCAACTATATATGTAGGTTATACCCTCGGTTGGGCGACCGAGGGTCTCTTCTTAGGAGTCAGTGTATGCTCAAGGCGCCGGGTACACGGTTGAGCCAGAGTGCCCGGGATGGATGAACCTACCTGGCCATTCTTGGCAAGTCTTGGCATATGTTGCACTCGCCCGAAGAAAACTCACTTAGGGTGCAGCCTTGTAACCATAAACCCTATAGGTATAAGGGATAAGAGGCTGCGAAAACAACCGGTTGTTGTTAAGACCGGATGGGAGGAGCTAGTCTTGTATGGCCGATGTTTCGCCTCCTTGAAGGGGCAACCGGGAGATGATAAGGGCGATGCTCTCCATTAGGGGAGTATCAAAACAGACACGCAAATGTCATGGGGCTATGTGTTCGCAAGAGAATTTAGGCTCGTCATATTTGTGCAATGATCCTGCAGAGGCAATAATACTAACGCGAGGGTAAGGCGAGATCAATGGGTCTTTACATGAAAGTGTACGGACGTCCTGCGATTTCGTCGCACGACGGCAATGTCATGGGGCTATGTGTTCGCAAGGATATATAGGCCTGTCATATTGTCGCAACTAAAACATCTGCAGAGGCAAAAATACTTGGAAAATGATAAGGCAAGATCAATGGGTCTTTACATGCAAGTGTAAAGACGTCCCGCGATTTTGTCGCAATAAAAGGTGGCAGGGGAAGACCTCTAATTAGGAGGTCTAACTCGGAAGACCACACAAAAATGATAAGGCAGGTCAATGGGCTCTTACTTGAAAATGTAAGAGGCGGCTTGCGACCTTGTCGCAATGAGAAGAGATAAAATACATTTATGAAGATAAAGCAAGGCAAGTGGAATCCTTGATTTATGAAGATACTCGCGACCTCGTCGCAACAAGACATCTCAATAACAATAAAATTATTATTCAACCACATACATGATGACAACTAAAATCTTCCATCCAAGATAAATAACAGAGGCAAGTATGGGAATGGAAAAGATGGAATATTGTTATTCATCTTCTGATGAAAGAGTTATACATCAATAATGTTAGCCAATTATATTACAAGGAAGAACTACCAAAAAAGGGGGAGTGAAGATTGAATTCAAGGGGGAAAATCCAAGAAATACACTATAATAAGGATACAGAAATGTACAGATATTACAAGCAGAGAAAGAAAACAAAAAGAGTTATCTCTTTGGTGATTCTTCTTCTTCATCTGATTCTTCAGTCTGGTTATTCTCATCGCCAGAATTTTCTTCTTCGCCAGCCTCGCTATCAGAAACGTCTGAGACAGGCAGATTCTCAGGAACCTTCTCAAGGAGACAGGGATATGAATGCAGAGGGATATTGTGGTCCTTACAAACATACTCCATGCCTCCATTGCGAAAACGAACAGCATCATTATTAAAGTTCCCCACGGTCGTTAGAAATTGTTTCTTCAACTTGGAATATCTATTCTCGCGAAGGAGAGATTCTTTTGCGAAATGTTCTTTTTTCGGTTTCGAAGTTCTTCAATTCTCATTTGGAAAATTCCCGCGAGTTGTTCTTTTCGATTCAAGCTCTCTAATTCTAACCTCGAAGCCTCTTCTCGCATTCTCGCAAATAAGAAACAACAAGTTAACAATTTACAAGCAATACTACGAAGTAAGAAGCAATAAGGTATAATAAGTAACCTTCTTTATCGGGATATCATATCTTTAATCAAGGAAGTATGCTCGGCATGAAGACTAACATCAACACCTAGGTTATTCCCGGCATTATCTAAAACCTTCGCAGCCAGTGCGAATTCATCATCACTATTAATAACGAGAAGAGAACGAACTTGCTCTTCTCGCCGCTTAAGTATGGTATTCGATGAAGGAGTTCATCTCGTTCAACTTGCACGCCAAGAAGAGATTTGTGGAATTCTGCTAATGCCCGTGCACCCTCGTTAGTAATACGATCGTTCTCATCTATGAGATCACTAATTTTCTTCCTTAAAGTCTTGGTTTTCTTCTCGGAATCAAGGTACATTCGTTTAAAGCGATTAGTTAAATTTAAACTAGATCTGTGTTCGATCTCCAAGAGATTATATTTGGATTGAAGATCCTTTAATGAAAGGAGGTTAGTTTTATTGGAGGAACTACTTAGAGATTGATTGAGGTGAGCGAGAAGAAGATCATTATCCATAGGTTCAGGAAATGTATGGAGAAGAATAGCCTCATCGGAGAGATTATATACATCTGCGAAGGTAATAAGTTAGGCAGCAATATGTAACCGATAAAATAGAAATGATAAAAGGAAGTAAAATCTTATACCATAAAGTTGTTGATTAGCGTTCTGAAGAGTGGACACCTTATCCTTTTGGGAGTCAAGTTCGGTATTTAACTTTTGAATTTTCTCGTCTTTATCGCGAGATGACGCAGCTTCAGTCTCTAATTCTTGAATCTTCTTGCTCAATTGCAAATTCTTCTTTTCAAGATTGTTGCGTCTTCTTTCGAGATCTGAGGCAACTACAAAAGAAGTTCTTCCAACCTATAAAAGAAGATAGAAAAATCATTAATATATATATATTTAAAAATTTAAAATTAACAGGGAAATACGACTGCATACGTACCAAAGATCCAAGTGCATTTAAGAAATCAGGAGACACAGTTCTAGAGGTTCCATTGAAAGAATTATTGCCCTCTAATAAAGTAGCATTACACACGTTTGCGAGAGCCCCGCAAAGAGAAGCTAGGGGAGCATCTCCCATTCCTTGGAAACAACGAGAAGATGCTAGATAACTGATCCATAGAAGAACTGGTCGACGGAATCTTCTTGGCGAGAGAAGGATCCGAGTCATGGTTATCCTCGTCAGAAGATTCAGAGCTTGAGCTAAGGCGAGAAGAAGATTGGACCTTTCGCTTCTTAGTTAATGGAGCAGAAGATTTACCCTTGCGAACGACAGTTTTACCCATACTTTTAATCTTCGCGGCTACAGCTTCTTCAACTCCAACCTTCGCAAACAGATAAAGATAAGCAGTCGCGGCAAGAATATTGTAAAAACTCTCATGATACTCTTCCCCTCGCAGGAGAAATATGAGGAGTGATGGGAGACGATATTTCGTATATATCTCAAAGAAGCTTCGGAACTTTGCAAAAGAATAGAGGCAAGTACGTACTTTTCAAGTCCAGTATTCTTCTGCTCGTTCCTTCATCAACAAAAATCAAAGATTGATACCACAACAGATTTTTCCTTAAAGATCGCTCTTCAAGCAATATTTAAGGAAAAAGAGGCAAGATGTAGGATCATAATATCGCAACGTACAAGGCTCGCGAGATTAATGAACGACGGCGTCGCGAGGGAGTCGCAGGAGCTAAAATAAACGACGCAATGAATAACGACCGGCAAAACATAAAGAAGACGAGAGACCTGGCGAGGGTTAAGAAGTGTCGCGAGAGCGAATGTTTGTGCATCTGCGACACTTCGCGGGACATTCCCGAAAATAAAGGGTAGCTTAGCTGTCATCCACTATGTATTACCCTATATAAAGGGCTAAATGAGTCTGTAAGAGGGAGAGATCTTTTTGGAATTGTAGAGCAAGTCATTAGGAGAGAGAAAGTTTAAGAGTGTTTTAACTTCTAAGTGTAATTCTATTTTTCCTGTGTAAACACTTCATGAATCCAATCAATAAATATTCTTGATCTTACATCTTTCAAGGGATTAATTGAGCAAAATCGAGTAAGGGGTGTAGTGTGGGAAATCCTGCTACTACAAAGGATGAAGTCAGAGATTTCAAATCACTCATTTGAAAATGAATAACAGAGGCAAGTATGGGAATGAATAGGATAAAATCTTGTTATTCATTTCCACATGATGGATTTATGCATTCATAATGATAGTTAGCTGAATTATAAAGAAGAATTGCTTGACGAATACGCGCAAGTAAAGAAAACGAAGATTGAATTCATATTTGACAATCCAAGAAGATTGAAAGAGTATATATATATTACAAGAAGCGAAAGAAGAAAAAGAAGTTAATTCTTTGAGGATTCTTCTTCTTGGTCAGATTCTTCAGTTCCATCATTCTTTTCGCCAGAATCTTCTTCTTCGCTAGCTTCACTATCAGAAACATCCGAGAAAGGCGTATCCTCAGGAATAACATCGCGAAGACAAGGATATGAACTAAGAGGAATGCGGTGATCATTGCAAACCATTTCAATAGTTTGATTGCGAAAACGAACAGCAGTATTGTTGAAATTCGTCACTGTAGCTTGCAGCTGTTTCTTGAACTTAGAATACTTGTTATTGCGAAGAGAAAGGCCTTTTGCGAGTTCCCTTTTTAAGACTCAAGTTCTTCAATCCTTGTTTGAAATCTCTTCTCAGATTCTCGCAAAACATATGATAATGAATTAACAACACTATAACAAGACTACGAGAGGTAAAGAGCAAAGAAAGTATAATAAACAACCTTCTCTCGTCGGATATCATATCTTTAACCAAGGCAAGTATGCTCGGTATGAAGACTAACATCAACACCTAAATTATTCCTGGCATTATCTAGAACCTTTTGCAGCCCAAGCGAACTCATCATCATTATTTATAACAAGAAGCGAACGAACTTGCTCTTCTCGCTCCATAAGTATGGCATTCTCGACGAAGGGATTCATCTCGTTCAATTTGTACTTCGAGAAGAGATTTTTGAAATGTTGCTAATGCCCGTGCACCCTTATTAGCAAGATACGGTCTTTCTCATCTATAAGGCCACTAATTTTCTTCCTTTGAAGCTCGATTTTTCTATGGGAATCAAGATACATTTGTTTAAATCGGTTGGCTAAACCTAAACTAGCTCTATGTTCAATCTCTAAGAGGCGACATTTGGTTCGAAGTTCATTTAAGGAAAGAGAATCAATTTTGTTTGATGAGTTACTTAAAGACTCGTTGAGATGGGTGAGAAGAACATCATTATCCATAGGCTCGGGAAATGAATGGAGAAGAATGGCTTCTTCAGAGAGATTATATATGTCTGCGAAAATAATAAATCGGCAAAGAATAGTAGCCGACAAAGTAAAGACGATTTGAAGAGTAAGAGTTTTATACCATAAAGTTCTTTGGTTTGCACTTTGAAGAGTAGACATCTTAGTCTTCCGAGAAGCGAGATAAAGTTTCCAATTGTTGAATTCTTTTATCTTTTGCGAGACACCGCAACCTCGGTTTCTAGTTCTCGGATCTTCTCTTTAAGTTGGAGATTTTTCTTTTCGAGGTTGTCGCGTCTTTTCTCGAGATCCGAGGCAACAACAAAGGAAGCTCTCCCTGCATCAGTAAAGGAAAATAAAGAAATTGTTAAGATAAAGCTTATAATATAAGTTAAAGAGAAGCAAAGGAATATGAATATACCAAAGCATTGAGAGCATTCAAATGGCTGGAAGTCAATGTTCGGGAAACTCCGCGAAAAGATTCATTATCCTCTAATAGCGGGGCATCGCAAATATTCGCGAGAGCTTTACAGGTTGCAGTTAAATGATCATCGCCTAATCCTTGCATAGAATCGGAGAAGATACCAGATAACTGCGCCATAGCAGAGGTGATCGAATGATTTTCCTTCGCAGAAGAAGTACCAATCTCATTTTCATCTTCGTCAGTGTTCTCGCTGGTTTGGGAATTAGACTGAGAAGGAGATTGGAGTTTCCGTTTTTTAGAAGATGGACCAGAAGATTTATTCTTGCGAGAAATGATTTTACCCTTGCCTTTAACCTTAGCAGCTTCAGCTTCTTCAAAATCAACCTTCGCACACGTATGAAGATAAGAAACAGAGGCAACAATATTGTTTAAAATAACTAAAGAAAATGTTTCTTACTTCATCCGTGAGTGATCGGAGTATTGCCAGGGTACTCGCCTTTGGATCTTCCTTATACTTCTTTCTCATTCTGACAATCTAAAATTTTTTGAAAGGTTTAATAAGTAAAAAAGGAAGAAAATGAAATTAAAAAAAAGCGAAATTAAAAAAAAAAAAAAAAAAAAAAAAGGAAATATACCTCTTTTGCCTTCTCAGACCACTTAAACTCCCAAGGATGGTAATTCGCGAGGTGTGCAGGAAGAACATGTGAACCTGCGATGTAAGGTCCACTCAAAAATAAAGGAACAACCCACCATTTCTCATCCTTGGAATGACGAGGAGTACTATTATTGCCCGAATGCCAATCAATATCTTGCATGAGCAGTTTATCAGCATCAACATTATCTTTTTTCTTCAGTCGAGCGCCCCAACAAGATTTATCATTTCTCATGTTTATTACTGCATAATTCGCAAAGAAACTTTCTACAAAAGATACTTCTCAAGCAATTATCTCCAAATTTACAAATCTAGGATCTCTAACGCAGTAGGATATAAAGATCCTTTACCAGCGCCACGGTTTGCGAATTCAAGCATTAAACGGATGCAGTCGCCACTCAAATGATAAACAGCTCGCGAGAACTTTTCATGAGCAAGGATTTCATAGAATAATGGTATCTCGGGATTATATAGAGGAATGGGAAGTCCTGTGATAGGGTGTAGAATACATCCTATTTAATATCTATTGTTTATGCTTTCTTTGCTATTTTTCTTGTAAATTATGTATTTTACGCTTGTTTTGAGTTTTGTAGCTACTTTGGAGTCACACGGAGGAAAAGAAGAAGAAATTACTCTATTTGAGCCAAAAGGGCAAAATTGTCATTTCATGGGCGATCACTATCTGGAGCCCAGCCAAGGTTAAGGGCTACTCTCTATTGGAGGAGCACTAAAGATAGGTCAATGAGGTTAAGGGGCGTCTACCTGTTATTCACTTATGGGATTGCCAACTGGGTATCCCTTATCAGGAGACTGGGGTGCATATATCCTATTCTGGTCTATTACCTAACCCTACATCTCGATATCCTCTCATTCATTGTCACCTGAAAGAGATGAAAGTAAAAAGCAGCAGCTGCTGCTGTGGCGATCATGAGAACCAGAGATTGATTAATGGAAGAGACTCAGGAGGAATTGAAGAACAGATCGAGAAACAGGCAGAGAGGTTGAGAGAATGAATGAGCTGTTCTGACCGAATCGAGAAGATTCATTGGAGATGAAGGCGGTTCTGATATTGTTTGAAGGAAGGAAACGAGGGTTTGATGTTGCAGTGAATCGATTCAAGCCACTGCTGTTGAGATGGATCGATGGGTATTGTTCCAAGGAGGTTCTAGAAGATGGGTTCGACTTGATTTAGAAATTAGCAGTGGTGATGAGAAAGATCAGATGGGTTTGCTGGTTGAATTTGTGAGGAAGAGATAAGTAATCGAAGATGGGTTCGATCTGTGAAGAGGTGTAGATGCTGTTGCTGTTCTCGATGGATTTGAAGTGGGTTATGTGTATTGAATTTGTGAAGTTGGTGGTGCTGAGTTGATGGTGGCCGATCCTGGTGTTGATATTGGCTGTTGTTATGAAGTAAGCTCAGGGAGAATGGGTTCTACTAATCGATTGAAAAGAAATGAAAGTAGCGGTTGTTGAATGGAGGCATATGAGGTCGTTATTGATACTGGGTCAGTGGCAGAAATGGTTGGATCTGTGATGAATTGAAGCAGGGAGGTGTTGCTGCTATAGTGCTGTTTCTATTACAGGGAAGATTAATGGGTTGTGAGTGATTGAAATCATAGATGAATGTCTAGGAATGATGCAGAATGGAGCTTAAATGAGGCCCGAAACAGGGTCAGGAAGTCTCATGTCAATCAGCCAAACTCGGCCAAATTTCCCTACCGGCGAGTCAACTCGTTGGCCGCCGAAGACCGATCCCAACCGAGTTCAATGACCGATTCGGTTAGTTGAATTAGATCAAGTCGGCCGAGTAAGCAATGACTCAAGAATCGACTCATTTGAGTAAACCCGATTAGTGAGTCGAAGCTAACTCGAGTCCGACTCTCCTTCCCTTTGACCATTGACTAACGGTTGATTGTTAGTTTGACCTAACGGTAATGAGAATCTTGACGGAATATTCCCTCGACGGACAGAATTTTCGGATGGCTTACGCGGATGATTATTCCTACGGATTCCGCCATAATACCAGTTTTCCGGCATGAGCCAAAAATTCCAGAATTTTCTATGGACTTTTCTCATGGGTGTGAAGACTTGGACTAGGAATTGGATGGAGAATTGGGCTAAAATTTGGAAAGAGAAGGTGGAAGAGTTGAGAAAAGCTTGGATTTGGAAGTTGAATTGCTAAAGGAAAAGGATTCTAATCCTTGGAAGATTTGGAGAATATTGAAGCCTATAAATAGAGAAGTTTTCTACATCTTTTACACACCTCTCTACACACACACCTCTCGACACACACAACAATTCTCTCTTCTTTATTCTTTGTGTGAACTCCTTAACATGAGTAGATAATTTTATTATTGATTGAGGATGAATTCCTAGTTCTTAACATATAATTTGAGTTTTTGTTTTCAATTCTATCTTGAAGTTTTTCACATAATTATCGTTTGTTTTTACTAATAGGAATGATCTTAAAGACATTCATGATTGATTGATAGATTGTTTGGGTGGCCAACTAAATTGATTTGTCGGTTTAATCTAAAGCTAGTGAAAGTTAGGGGATAAGTAATCGTTTCTTGACTCTTTACATAAGTAGCAAACACGAGACCTTGCGGAGGGATTCCGTGGAGCAATTGTGTGTGAAAACAACGTTAGCAAGTAGACCTTGATCTAAGAGTCTAACTACTAATATTAACCTAATAAGTTCATAAATCTTAATGCGTTTATTTAAATTACATCTAGAGTGATCTACTACTAGGTGGTTTGGTAAATAGAATCCGGTGAGTCGAGAACTTCCGTATCCCGGTGATACAAGGGATTTAGGGGTTTAGCACCGATCTAGTTGCTTTACCTACGGTTGGTGATAATTTGTGACTAATAACAAGTAGAAAAGAACATAACTTTAATCATTGTTTGGCAACGAAGAAGGATTCCTTGATCTTGTCTCTCTTATTGATTTCAACTTTATCTTTTAATTGCTTTGTTTATTTTCTTTTGCTTTATACATCCCCCTTTTTGTGACAATTTTTACAACTAGAATCTCTTGCTCCTCGTGGGAACGAACTTGACTTCCATTATATTATTTTTAATTGAGTGGAAATATTGATTAATTTGATTGCACCTACGACACGCATCAAATTTTGACGCCGCTACCGGGGAGCAGCGGACGATTTTAGTTGTTTTTTTCTTTTTTTTTCTTTTTGCTATATTCTTGCTTTGTTAGATTCTATACCGTATCTAACTTGGTTTCTGAGAATCTTATTTCAGGTATCGGTTTTCCATGTATGGTGGACAAGAGCAAGCATATTACAACAATCAATACGGTTTTCAACCTCAACATTATGACAACTTCCAACCATCCTTAGGATACAATCAAAACCAATCTTTTGGCTATGATCAAATTCCTACAGAACCTTATGGATATTCGCATACATATCAACAACCTTATGACGGGTATGTAAGTGGACAATCACAAGGATGGGAGGATAGTTTTGTTTATGATCAGAAATTCTCTAGTTTTGCAGATAAGATGTCTGCCATGATTGGGGATCTTCAACAAAAGTTGCAAGAATCACATCGAGAAATTCAAAGGAATTCGGAGAAATTATACGAACAAATTACTCAACCTTTGGACACTTTTGAAGACGCTAGTGTAGCTTACTCGAGCCTTGATCTTAATAATGATCAAGCACCTATTCAAAAGGTAGAGCTTGAAGATGATGCATTTAGTGCTTGGAAAAAATTCCTTAGGGAAAGATATGAGTCCGCGGAAGTGTATGAACGTTGCAACAATGAGGAAGTTATTCCAACTCCGGATCATAATAACGATCCTTCACCTATTCAAAAGGAGGAGATTGGGTGTGACTTACCTATTGTTATAAACGGTGTAACACCCGCACATGAAGATCTTACAATCTATACCGATGAAAATCATTTTAGTGAATGGCCCGATTCCGATGATGAGAATGTTGAAGAGATGATACTAGAGGATGAAACCACATTGATTGATTTCGTGGAAGACCCAATTGAACTTGCCAATGATTTTAATGATGCCAAGACTTTGGTTAAGGTAGAAAACGACGAAGAATGGTTGCAAGGTTTAATAGAGGACCACGATATACAAGAGGTAAGTAATTCACTTGAATTTTTTAAGGATGAAGAGGATTCTATAATACAAGAAATTGTGCAAGGTTTGTCTAACCCTTTGCATATTGATTCTTCTCCTTTACCTCTTATTGGTTTGAATGTACGTGCTTCGAAAGTATTTTTGGATGATTTTGTTTATAGATATCCACCATTGGAAACACTTGATGCTAACACTATGCAGGTTTGCCAAGAGGAATACATGGAAGTTCCAAAATTCTATGTTCTTTATACACTTCCGAGTGTGGACGAGAATAAGTGTGGGGGAAATTTCTATCGAGCGATAACATCATTATTATTTTCTTGTGCTAACATTTGTATGGAGTTATTGTTTGCAAAACAGGTATTATGGGTGGATCCCCAAATTTTCCGATTGTTAGTATATGGGGAATGAATCATGCAAGATCTAAGTCGGGCCGTCGACTTTAAAACAAGCGCTTAATGGGAGGCAACCCATAGGTTTTGTATTTCTTATCCTTTTGTTATTTCTTTTTCTTGTTTCATATCATGTTAAAATTTCCCACCTTGACTTTACTAGGAGGATTCAATTACATTGAGGACAATGTAAGGTTTAAGTGTGGGGGAGTGGTTAAGCATGTATTTAAAAAAAATTACAAAAAAATTAAAAAAATTTGAAAAAAAAAAAAAAAAAGTTTTACATAAAAACTCCAACTTTTAAAGATTTTAGAGTCACTAGCATACTTCTAGGTATGTTTACATAGAGATTTTGACCGACATAATTGAACTTGGAAATGTTAGATAACTACATTCGGATTTCTTGCTTGTTAGAGTGTTAAATAATGGATTTAATCGTGCCGGTGATGCGAATTTGGTGCAGGCAGAAGTGCATTATTAGAGTTGCTGATCAATCATTAGTGGAGACTACCCATATTCATATCATGTGAGGCACCGACCAGAAATTTTCCATCTACTAAAGAGCTTTCTTTTGAGTGTGTGTCACCGTACGTAAATTCCGGGTAGAATGGTGAGCTACCCAACCTCCCACCAATAGAAGCACTACTCTTTGATCTCTTGAGTGCTAATTTTGTCAATCATAAGGGTGACGTCTATAGATGAAAGCCTCCTTCTTGTAGTTCGATTTGCAGTTAGCACCATTCTCTCTCTCGACAACAACGGGTCCATAGAAACACCATCATCATCAACAAGGAGCGACATCAAAATCTACAAGGAAAGTTGGAAAAGTTCAAGGTTTACAAGCAACGGAACGAGAAAAAGAGCAAATTTCAAATATAAGTAAAGCAACATACAAAGAGCAGATTTTTACATATATGTTGAGGACTTACAATACAATGAGGTAATTTTATATCCAAGTATGAAGACTTATTCATGAAAGCGAAGAAAATTAAAAGGTGTGAATTTTTGAAGTTTATGATTTCAAGACGATACAAGTTGTGAAGAATCAAGCGGTAAAATACTTCTCCCACGGCCACGGTTTGTTTTTGTATTTTATTTTTTTTGTTTCAAAAAAAAAAAAAAAAAAAAATCATAAAAAAAAAAAAAAAAAAAAAGAGACAAGAGAAATATTTTGTTTTTATTTATTTAATAAGCCGTGGGGAAGGAAAATCTATAAGGAAGTTTCAAGCGACAAGGATTTAAGGTAAAGGTTACAAATTGTCAAGGATTTATGAAATTCGAGAGTTTATCATCAATAGTTGAAACCGAAGACCAAGAAGATCAAGACGAGGAGCGGAAGACGTTTCTATTGGATGCCGTGAGAGTGGTGTTATCATAATTGGCGATCGGATGTGAAGGTGAGTAAGTAATCTCATCCTCGATAATAATGGTTGATTTCCTTTCGTAGAGATCGTCAGAAAAATGGTTTTTCAAAATATTAAAAGATGTGGGTTTTTAAAATATTTCGGAAGTTTTCCTTCCCACCATTCAACATGTGTAGGATTTCTCTCTTCATTCCTACCTGCACACATGTGAGAACCATAAAAAAGCCGTTTTTTTGAGTGCAATTATCATAAAATCCTTTTTGGTGAGGCAGAAGTCGAGGCGAAATGCTTATTGATCGTTTCTCAAACACGCATTCTCTCATTATGGTGTGGTTATTTCTCACTCAATATTTAAGAATGAGAATATGTTCTTTAGTATTTCTAACTTCTTATTACTAGCATGCAGAAACTCTATGTCCTCATAACTTTTTGGATGCTTAGGACGCTTGAATGCTTTGAAGTTGTGAGTTTTTAGTTTGATTTGCTCGAGGACTAGCAAAGTCTAAGTGTGGGGGAATTTGATAGGGTGTAGAATACATCCTATTTACTATCTATTGTTTATGCTTTCTTTGCTATTTTTCTTGTAAATTATGTATTTTACGCTTGTTTTGAGTTTTGTAGCTACTTTGGAGTCACACGGAGGAAAAGAAGAAGAAATTACTCTATTTGAGCCAAAAGGGCAAAATTGTCATTTCATGGGCGATCACTATCTGGAGCCCAGCCAAGGTTAAGGGCTACTCTCTATTGGAGGAGCACTAAAGACAGGTCAATGAGGTTAAGGGGCGTCTACCTGTTATTCACTTATGGGATTGCTAACCGGGTATCCCTTATCGTAGAGACCGGGGTGCATATATCCTATTCTGGTCTATTACCTAACCCTACATCTCGATATCCTCTCATTCATTGTCACCTGAAAGAGATGAAAGTAAAAAGCAGCAGCTGCTGCTGTGGCGATCATGAGAACCAGAGATTGATTAATGGAAGAGACTCAGGAGGAATTGAAGAACAGATCGAGAAACAGGCAGAGAGGTTGAGAGAATGAATGAGCTGTTCTGACCGAATCGAGAAGATTCAATGGAGATGAAGGCGGTTCTGATATTGTTTGAAGGAAGGAAACGAGGGTTTGATGTTGCAGTGAATCGATTCAAGCCACCATTGTTGAGATGGATCGATGGGTATTGTTCCAAGGAGGTTCTACAAGATGGGTTCGACTTGATTTAGAAATTAGCAGTGGCGATGAGAAATATCAGATGGGTTTGCTGGTTGAATTTGTGAGGAAGAGATAAGTAATCGAAGATGGGTTCGATCTGTGAAGAGGTGTAGATGCTGTTGCTATTCTCGATGGATTTGAAGTGGGTTATGTGTATTGAATCTGTGAAGTTGGTGGTGCTGAGTTGATGGTGGCCGATCCTGGTGTTGATATTGGTTGTTGTTATGAAGTAAGCTCAGGGAGAATGGGTTCTGCTAATCGATTGAAAAGAAATGGAAGTAGTTGTTGTTGAATGGAGGCATCTGAGGTCGTTATTGATACTGGGTCAGTGGCAGAAATGGTTGGATCTGTGATGAATTGAAGCGGGAGGTGTTGCTGCTATAGTGCTGTTTCTATTACAGGGAAGATTAATGGGTTGTGAGTGATTGAAATCATAGATGAATGTCTAGGAATGATGCAGGAATGGAGCTTAAATGAGGCCTGAAACAGCGGCCGGGAAGTCCTGTAATCAGCCGAAACTCGGCCAAATTTCCCTACCGGCGAGTCAACTCGCAGCCGCCGAAGACCGATCCCAACCGAGTTCAGTGACCGATTCCGGTTAGCTGAATTAGATCAAGTCACCGAGTAAGCGGTGACTCAAGAATCGACTCACCGAGTAAACCCGATTAGTCGAGTCGAAGCTAACTCGAGTATGACTCTCCTTCCCTTTGACCATTGACTAACGGTTGACTGTTAGTTTGACCTAACTGCATAATGTAATCTTGACGGAATATTCCCTCGACGGATTGAGAATTTTCAGATGGTCGGCATGATTATTCCGGCCGGATTCCGCCATAATACCAGCTTTTCCATGAGCCAAAAATTCCAGAATTTTCTATGGACTTTTCTCATGGGTGTGAAGACTTGGACTAGGAATTGGATGGAGAATTGGGCTAAAATTTGGAAAGAGAAGGTGGAAGAGTTGAGAAAAGCTTGGATTTGGAAGTTGAATTGCTAAAGGAAAAGGATTCTAATCCTTGGAAGATTTGGAGAATATTGAAGCCTATAAATAGAGAAGTTTTCTACATCTTTTACACACCTCTCTACACACACACCTCTCGACACACACAACAATTCTCTCTTCTTTATTCTTTGTGTGAACTCCTTAACATGAGTAGATAATTTTATTATTGATTGAGGATGAATTCCTAGTTCTTAACATATAATTTGAGTTTTTGTTTTCAATTCTATCTTGAAGTTTTTCACATAATTATCGTTTGTTTTTACTAATAGGAATGATCTTAAAGACATTCATGATTGATTGATAGATTGTTTGGGTGGCCAACTAAATTGATTTGTCGGTTTAATCTAAAGCTAGTGAAAGTTAGGGGATAAGTAATCGTTTCTTGACTCTTTACATAAGTAGCAAACACGAGACCTTGCGGAGGGATTCCGTGGAGCAATTGTGTGTGAAAACAACATTAGCAAGTAGACCTTGATCTAAGAGTCTAACTACTAATATTAACCTAATAAGTTCATAAATCTTAATGCGTTTATTTAAATTACATCTAGAGTGATCTACTACTAGGTGGTTTGGTAAATAGAATCCGGTAGTCGAGAACTTCCGTATCCGGTGATACAAGGGATTTAGGGGTTTAGCACTGATCTAGCTGCTTTACCTACGGTTGGTGATAATTTGTGACTAATAACAAGTAGAAAAGAACATAACTTTAATCATTGTTTGGCAACGAAGAAGGATTCCTTGATCTTGTCTCTCTTATTGATTTCAACTTTATCTTTTAATTGCTTTGTTTATTTTCTTTTGCTTTATACATCCCCCTTTTTTTGTGACAATTTTTACAACTAGAATCTCTTGCTCCTCGTGGGAACGAACTTGACTTCCATTATATTATTTTTAATTGAGTGGAAATATTGATTAATTTGATTGCACCTACGACACGCATCATCCTGCGAGGAGTTGACCTAGCGAGACTATGATTTTATGATCATCACATTGATGATCAGAAAATAATTTTGCATAAAGTATAGATGAAGATTCTTGATCAGGAATGGTTGATAAAGTGAAACCCTTTTCTTGTAACTTCTTTTGAACATCATTGAAAAGGGATGCGTATGTACGACCAAGCGAAGCCATTGTTAGAGTAGTATGGGAATGAAGGGGGAAGCAAAAAGCAAGAGAAGGAAAAAAGGATTTACAGTAGCAGAAATGCAAATTACAGAGGAAGGAAGCTGAAGGAAAGTTGCAGAAAGAAAATAAAAGAGAAAAAGAGAAAACTATATATAGAGATGAGAATCCTCGAGAAAACCAATGCATTTAATGCGAGATGGGACGTGAATGGTCAAGAATAAGCGGTTAAAAGAGACGTGTCAAGAAAAGAGTGGAAGAAGAAACACCTGTAATAAATTCCGTACATGAATAAAATGAGTAAAAATGAACAATCGTGAGATAAAGATGAGCAGTTGCGGCATTTTAAAATATTGGTTCTCATGACATTCTCTTCTTCGCAGAGAAGACATGAGAAGAGGCAAGATGTAGGGGCAGAATATCGCGACATCAATACTTTGCGAGAGTAATAAACGACTACATTGCGAAGGCGTCGCAGGTAAGAAATATAAATGACGCAATAGATGACGAAAGCCAAAACGTGAGAAAAGTGTGAAGACTTGGCAAGATTTAGGAGTGTCGCAAGGAAAAACGTTTATAACACTCGCGACACCTCGCGAGTTATTCCCGAAAATAAAGGACAACTTAGCTGTCATCCACTGTATTACCCTATATAAAGGGTTGAATTAGTCTGTTGTGGGGAGAGTTCTTTTTGAATTGTTAAGCAAGTCATAAGGAGAGAGAAAATCTAGAGTGATTGTAATTTTTTTAGATCTGATATATCCATCCTTGTAAACATTTCGAGAAGATTATCAATAAAAGTATATAATTAGTCATCTTCCAATGTGTTAATTAAGCAAATTCTAGTGAGGGGTGTAGTGTGGGATTTCCTGCAACTACATGCGGGGTAAGCATTAGATGGTGACATACAAGAACAAACTGAAAGGACAAGGTATGTGGGGATTACCAGGAAATCTTAATCTTTGGCGATAGGCCTACGCGGCTGGCGTTTTTCGTGCCTTGATTGTGCCAAGGGGCCTTTTGTCGCATGCTCAGTTTTCCATTTCTCCCTTGTCTTATCTGCTCGTCCCTCTCCATTCTTTCTTCTGCGGTGGTGAGCTTCTTGCCGTCAGTGGTCCAGGTGAGTAAATTATCTCCAGATAGATAAGCATCTAACCAGTTAATATCCCATATCTAGAGCCTTTATACGCGGCAGGTAAAGAGTTTTCCTTTTCTAGGTTTTCTCAATTTGTGTAATATAAAAGAGCACTTGAGCCTTTCATTTGATATCGATCACTACATAATTGCATTCATCTTCTTTTCAGGTATTGCTCCATATTCTCTTGATGCTTCTTTATTATTATTATTTTTTACCACGTAGGTTGTTGATGTAGACATAATGCTTCTCTCAAAGATACGATGGGAACTCCGGTGATGATTATTCTTCTAATTTCTGCGGAGAAAATCTTTGAAGTTGACAAACCCAAGGTTTCTGCGTTTGAGGAGGTATTAAGCAAAATTAATCCTTTGTTTCGAGAAGCTGGTCGTGCTATACAGGGTATGCCTCTCACGCATCTACGCATTGTTCGAGGGCGTGTTCAAGCTTTCCTAGTCTCGATTGACATGGAGGAGAAGTGGAGACATGATGAAGCGTCCCAGTTGTTTACGGTGGATTTTCATTTAAGGCTAAAATTGTAAAGGCCAAAATTATGCGCTGACATCCTGCAAACGATAAAGCCACTGATAAGTGATGAATACTTTTCCACTTTACTAATTCACCTAGAATAGAGCATGTGGCAACAATCCTAGTATTCTATGAATTAAATACACAAAATTCATCCAGGTTGGAGCATGTAGCAATAATCCCATATACCCTGTGAATTTACAGCATTATTAATTAATGCATGACCAGCCTTGTATTTCCTGTACTTATTACCGGTGTGGCATGACGACTGAGTGTTGTTCTCAGCAGAGCAACACGAATCTTCAAGCATTAATAATGAAGAATGTACGAAATACCCATACATGCTACGACTCTCGATGTGTTATACTAGCCCGATTGAGCATATTTGAACCTGAACTGACCATATCAGTCTCAGAAAAACGATCACGACCATCCAACTTCACCAGCATGATTGGATGGCTCAGATTGAATCCATGACCCCAAGCAGGTATTGGAATATTCATTACCGACCCAACGCGGGCCCCGCATGGTCGGTCTCCCCAAAAGGGTGGCATAGCTTGCCAAACCGTCCAAACCAGAGCAGTATGGACAAAAAACCCTAAAATAGGGTTTGCGGCACATTACATTATCGCAAAACAGTCTCAACCATCCATCTTCGCAGTGGATATGGAGGGTGTAGATGTAGATTAAAAGAGCCCCAGAGCATGTCAACACAAACACCGTGGGCCGCCTACATACCTGATCGATCGGTACGGACCAACTATGGTTGGTCGCCCCGATTCGTGCGCCCCAAATCGGGCATGACACACGACCCAAGCAAAACTTAATTAGGGTTTGTGTCGCGATCATGAGCGTCCATTTTCTCCGCACGAATGAAGGGTCCAGGAATAGACTAAGCAGGTCCCGGTAAGTATCAACACGATCACTATGGGCCCACCTATCTCCACACCCGATCGGCCAAGACCAAACTTGGTTGTACACCTTGATTCGCGCTCCCAAGCTAGGCGTGGTCACACTTCCCAACCACAAACTGATCTCGACTGCTCAAGTTTACCGGACAAATTGAGTGGCTTAGATCACGTTTCTATGGGACGATGAAGTACAGGTATATACACCATCCCACCGTATGCACGCCGGGCTGATCGGCCAAGACCGACCAAGCTTGGTCGTCTTGGAACACGCGCCCAAAATTGCTATGATGTGCGGCTTTTGCGGCACCAGATTTCTGTTGCAAATCGATCTCGACCACTCAACTTCACCGGATAAATTGAGTGGCCCAGATCACACTTTCACGAGACAATGAGATATGGGCGCCTATACCGTCATGTCGTCTACACACATGCACGATTGGCTCTATCAAAATTGTATCCCAAGCTTGGATTCGACCAAGCTGAAGAGTGATGCTTGCGCACCTCTTCAAAAACCCTAATTCCATCAACGGTCGCAGATGAGTGTCTCAAAGATCATCTCGTCCGTCCAACTTCACCGGCTTGGTTATAGAACCCTGGTCAGGAGTTAATTGGTCAGTGAGGCGTCATGGTGATAACCACCCGTCACTTTACCACATCATGATGCAAGCACCTGATAGAATACACACGATACTTCACAGTATCGACTTCCTAAATAACTTAGTTATTTAATCGAGCATTACATGCTACTTTCTCGTGGGTCCCACGATCCACACACTCGAGACATCAATCATGTCACAAACTGGGGGATACTTACTGGGGTATTGGTCTGGCGGTTTATAGCGTGCAGCGCACAACGCGCCATCACAAGAACGTGTCAGGAAGTCATGGACGGTTAGAGATGACAGGAGAAGTGGGCAAGACTGGTCGTGTAATTCTAACACACAACTCCACTACTCCATCACTCCACTTCCTCCACTTCCCATGAGAGACGTGAATAAGGCTCAAATGACTTGTATAAATAGGTTATCCTCCCTATTTCCAAAAACAAGAACAAGTCCGGACAACGAGAGGCAAGTGTTGATACCATCATATTCAAACACCGGAATCGATAGCTTACATCCCGCAAGCCAGTCCAGCTTTCTGATACAAGTCATACATAGCCAACACCTTCACAATCTCAACACCTTCTTCGCTTCCCTCCCTAAGATCATGTAGTTGCAGGAAATCCTACACTACACCCCTCACAAGAATCTATACAATCAAATCATTTTTAGGATGAACAATTGTAATTTTTATTGATTAAAATCTTAAAGTGTTTACAAGATGAAATGGAAGTCAGTTAAAGAATTACAATCATTCTAAACTTTCTCTCTCTTAATGACTTTCCCAACACTCGAAAAAAGATCTCCCCATCAACACACTGTTTCAACTCTTTATATAGGGTATTACATAGTGGATGACAAAAGTCTGTCCTTTATTTTGGAATGACTTGCGAAATATCGCAAGTGTACAAACATATAATCTCGCAACTCTCCTAGATCTCGCTAGGTCTTCACATCTTTCGTGTTTTGGCTGTCGTCATTCATTGCGTCATTTATATTACTCATCTCGCGATACCTTCGCAACATCGTTGTTTATTGATCTCGCGAGGTATTGATGTCGCGATATTCTCGATCCTACGTCTTGCCTCTTCTCATGTCTTCTCCGCGAAGAAGAGAATGTCATGAGAACTAGTATTTTTGAAATGTCCGCAATCGTTCATCTTTATCTGTCTTTTTTATATGACCCCGTACTTTTACAATCACTTTAATTTATTACACATGTTTCTTCTTCCGCTCTTTTCTTGACACGTCTCTTTCAACCGTTTATTCTTGACCATTCACGTCTCCTCTCGCATTAAATGCATTTATCTTCTCGAGAACTCTTCTCTATATATAGTTTTCTCACCCTCCTCTTCTTCTTTTTTACTTTATTTCCGCAATTTTTCTTCAATTCTCCTCCTCCTCCTCAATTTACGTTTCTGCTACTGTAAATCTTCCTTTTCTTCTTTCTCTTGATCTTCAATTCTCTATTCATTCCCATATTCTGAGAATGGCTCCATCTGTCAGATACGAAATCCTTTTGGGTGAGACTCAAAAGAATTTACAAGAGAAGGGTTTCACCTTATCCACTATTCCCAATCAAGAATCTTCATCTATTCTTTCTGCAAAATTGTTTACTGATCATCATTGTAATTACGCTAGGTCAGCTCCTCGCAGGTCTTCCCATTCCTCTCTATAATCCCGAATTGCCCTTGTTCTATGAAATTCTTTCTCATGAGAGAAGTTCTCGCGAGCTATTTATCAATTAAGTGGGGATTGCATCCGTTTAATTCTTGAATTCGCCAATCGCGGCGCTGGTAAGGGATATCTATATCCTAATGAAGTCAGAGACCCTAAATTCGCAAACTTAGAGATAGTTGCTGAAAAGTATTCAGTAGAAAACTTTTTTGAAAATTATGAAGTGATAAATATGAAGAACGATAGGTCTCGCTGGGGGTGCACGGTTGAAAAGAAAAGAGAACATTCCTAGCGACAAGATACTCATGCAAGATATCGATTGGAATTCTGGCAAGAACAATGTTCCACTCCATTCCAAATACGACAAGTGGTGCGTCTTTCCGCTATTTTTGAACGGACCTTACATTTCAGGTTCCAATGTACTCCCTGCGAATCTCGCAAACTATCATCCTTGGGTATTTAATTGGCCCGGGAAAGAAAAAGAGGTATATTTCCTAACTTTCACTTACTTTGCAATCTTCACTTCCTCTTATATCTAATCTTGCGAACTTTTTAGATCACCAAATTGAGAAGAAGTTACGAAAGGAATCCAAAGGCGAGTACCCTGGCGATACTCCGTTCAATCACGGATGAAGTAAGAAATACTTTCTTTTGCTATTTTTAACAATATTGTTGCCTCTGTTTCTTATCTTCATTCGTGTGTAAAGATTGGTGTGGAAGTTGCCGGAGAAGAAACTTCTGAAGCTGCGAAGGCCAAAGGAAAGGGTAAAAATCCTCTTCGCAAGGGGAAATCCACTGCTCCACTTTCTAAAAAACGGAAGATTCACTCTTCTTCTCGCTCAAATCCTCTATCCAGCGAGAGTTTTGATGAAGATGATGACGATGTTGATATTTCTTTCGCGAAGGAGGATCATCCTACTGAGTCCCCTATGGCGCAACTGTCCAATATCTTCTCAGATTCCATGCAAGGAATTGGAGATGACCGCCTTTATAATACATGCGAGGCTCTCGCGAACATCTGTGATGCTTCCTTGATAGAGGGTAATGATTCTCTTCAGGGGGTTTCCAGATCGGTGACTCCTAGCTTCTTAAATGCACTTGGTG
Organism: Papaver armeniacum; assembly: GCA_023531295.1. NCBI lineage: Eukaryota > Viridiplantae > Streptophyta > Magnoliopsida > Ranunculales > Papaveraceae > Papaver > Papaver armeniacum. The sequence goes on from JAJJWW010012625.1 coordinate 127,261, forward strand.
CCTTGGTACGTCTACGTCTGTATCTCTTTATTGCTTCATAATTTAAATTTAAATCATATCTTGATAATTTCTTTATTTTTCTTTGTAGTCTGGGAGAGCTTCCTTTGTTGTTGCCTCAGATCTTGAGAAAAGGCGCAACACTCTTGAAAAGAAATATCTCCAGCTTCGCAAGAAGAATGAAGAGTTAGAAAGTGACGCTGCGGTTCTTCGCGAAAAGACTCAACAACTAGAAGCTGAATCTTCCACACAGAAGAATAAAATATCTAGCCTTCAAAGTGCTAATCAACAACTCTATGTTATAAGATTATTCTTTTTTCCCTTGCTTTTACTCTGTCATTTATTTTTCTTTATCTGACATATCATTTTCGCAGACATATATAATCTCTCTGATGAAGCCATTCTTCTTCACTCATTTCCCGAGCCTATGGATAGTGATGCTCTTCTTGTTCATCTCAACGAATCTTTAAACAGTTCTTCAAATAACAAAGTTAGATCTCTTCCACTAAACGAACTTCAAACCCAATTTCACCTCTTAGAAATTGATCATAGATCTAGTTTAGGTTTAGCTAACAGATTTAAACGTTTATACCTTAGTTCCCACGAGAAAAATAATATTTTAAGGAAGAAAATTAGTAACCTCATAGATGACAAAGATCGCATTGCTAATCAAGGTGCCCAAGCGTTAGCGAAATTTCAAAAAACTCTTCTTGAAGTCCAAATTGAACGGGATGAATCTCTTCATCAAAATACTATACTTAAGGAGAGAGAGAATCAAACTCGTTCTCTTCTTCTCATAAATAGGGACGACGAATTCGCTTGGGATGCGAAAGTTCTAGATAATGCCAGAAATAACTTAGGTGTTAACGTTAGCCTTCACGCTGAGCATACTGCCTTGGTTAAAGATATGATTTCCGGCGAGAAGGTTGTTACTTGTTCTTCTTTACTTTACCGCTTCTTTTTGTGAAATTGCTATTAAGTTACTAATTCATTGTCATATGTTCACGTGTCGAGAAGAGGTTTCATACAAGAATTAAAGAACTTGAATCGAGAAAGGACAACTTGCAAAGGACTTCTCTCTTTGCAACGACAAGTATTCCAAGTTGAAGAAGCAACCGCAAACCATCAGAGCGAATTTCAAGAATGATGATGTCCGCTTTCGCAATCAAACTATTAGGACGGTCTGCGATGACCACGGTATTCCTCTTTCTTCATATCCTTGTCTTCTTGATGAGATTCCGAAAATATGCCTTCCTTGGATGTCTCTCGATAGTGATGCTAGCGAAGAAGAGGAGTCCGATGAAGAGTCTGATGAAAAAGAAGAATGAACTAAGAAATAGCTCCATTTTCTTCTTTCTCTTCTTGTAATATCTGTACATTTATCCTTTTAGTCTTCCATTTTTGTAACTTCTTACTGTAAATCTCTTGGATCTTCAAATACAAGTTCTATTTTGTTGTCTTTTTCCGCACATGTTAAAAGAACAATTCTTTCTTGCAATACAGTTAATCAATATTATGAGTGCGTAAATCTATCATATGAAAATAAATAACAAGTTTATATCCTATTTGTAGTTGCAGGATTTCCTACAACACCCCCCCTATAATATTTTGTAAATCTAAATCTTATTAATCACCTAAATTTCAAATATAAATACTAGAAATATAAATTGACACAAGGATTTTTTACATGGTTCGATCAATGTGATCTACATCCATGGTTCTTCACTGTAATTGTTGAGGTTACATTAGTATTTCATTTACAATCTCCATTAATGGATATTTGGTAGAGCTCTAGATTTAGTTTTTTGGGAAGAAGATGATAAAGAAAATAAAGTCTTTCTCTCTCTGAAATAATATCTCTCTCTGAAATAATATCTCTCTCTTCACAAAATGTCCCCCCCTTTCTCTCTCCTGCTCTCCTCTTTATATAGGTGTTTACATAGTGGATGACAGCTAAGCTGTCCTTTAATTTCGGATATGGCTTGCGGTAACCTCGCGAGCTTGTAAATGTTAATTTCGCGAATATCTTTAATTTCGCTAAATTACCACACTTTACTCATGTTTACACTGTTGTCATCTGTTATGTCATTCTTTAAGTACTCTGCGAAGTCTTCGCGAATTCTTATTAGTCACTATTTCGCTAGCACATAGTTGTTGCGAGATTCTGCTCCTACATTTTGCCTCTTTTTTCTTGAATATTGCTTGAAGAGCGATCTTTAAGAAAAAATCCGTTGTTGTAGTAGTCTTTGATCCTTGTTGATGAAGGAACGAGCGAAAGAATACTGGACTTGAAAAGTACGTACTTGCCTCTATTCTTTTGCGGAGTTCCGAAGCTTTGTGAAATAAATAAGAAGTATCAACCCTTGAAGTATAAGAAGTATGAAGTATCCTTGAAGAAGTATAAGAAGTACTCAATCCTCGAAATATATAAGAAGTATGAAGTATCCTTTGAGAAGTATAAGAAGTATCCGTCCTGATCGCGAATAAGAAGTATTGCCTCTATTCATGCGAAGTTATTATTCCATTTTTGGTGAGGATTCTTGCTATTCACTAGTGAACATCCACTTTGGAAATGATTCTTGCCGAGAAGATGAAGAACATAAAATGTTTTCTTGGTTATCCATAGTTGCCTCTGTTCTTTACCTATAAGGGTAGAATCCTTGAGAAAGTGTTGACTGAACGAATTGTTTTTGCATTCTTATTTTGCCTCTGTCTCATGTGATAGTATAATCTCTTCAAGCTTCTTATAATTGTGTGAAATAATTGAGCGAAATAATCACTTCTTATGAAATAATCACATCTTGCGAAATTCTGAATAATCTTGCGAAATTCTGAATAATCTTGCGAAATTATGAATGATTCTGCGAAATTTTGTAAAATACTTGTGCGAATATAATGCTTATGTAATGATTATGTTATGAAATGTGTATGCGATGTTTATGCCATGAAATACTTATGCAATGCTTTCATGATGCGAGTATGATGCTTGTATGATGAGAATGCTTATATATTGCAATGTATATCTAATGTTTGTGTTACTTAGATCATTTTTCGCCCTAGAATTGATGTAGCTTTAAATTGCTTCCATTCTTCATTTCTCTGGCTTTGTCTTTAATATATGCATTCTTCTTCACGTATTTATTGTTCCTCGCAAGTTCTTATTCCCGCCACATTTTTCCTTATTTCTGCACTATTAGTATCGCATAATAATATGATCATAATATTAAATGTATGTTATTTTCGCTGCTTCAGTTTCATTTCCATACTTGCCTCTGTTGTTTGTATGCAAATGGAAAATTAAGCATAATCTCGCAAATGTTTCTGCTGAATTTTTCATTGCGACAAGATCGCAGGACGTCTTTACATTTTCATGTAATGACCCATGGACCTTGCCTTATCTATCTTGTGTGGTCTTATATTGCCTTCCTAGTTAAAGGTCTTATTTTGCCACCCCTCGTTTTTGCGACAATATGACAGGCCTAAATATTCTTGCGAACATAAAGCCCCATGACATTGCCGTCTTGCGACAAAATCGCAGGACGTCGTTACACTCTCATGTAATGACCCATTGATCTTGTCTTATCATTTCTTAGTATTATTGCCTCTGCGGGATTTTTTCGTTGCGACAATATGACAGGCCTAGAAATTCTTGCGAATTTGAAGCCCCATGAAATTGCCGTCTTGCGACGAAATCGCAGGACGTCTTTACACTTTCATGTAAAGACCCATTGATCTCGTCTTACCCTCGCGTTAGTATTATTGCCTTTGCAGGATTATCGCACAAATATGACAAGCCTAAATTTTATTGCGAAAATAAAGCCTCATGACATTTGCGTCTTTAGACACTTATCAGCTCCCTAATGGAGGGTGCCGACTTATCATCTCCCTGGTTGCCCCTTCAAGGAGGCGTACATCGGCCATACAAGACTATCTCCTCCCATCCGGTCTTAACAACAACCAGTTGTTTTCGCAGCCTCTTATCCCTTATACCTATAGGGCTTATGGTTACGAGGCTGCACCCTAAGTGGAGTTTTCTTCGGGCCGAGTGCCAAGACTTGCCAAGAATGGCCGAGACACTTCAAATGCCCCAGGCACTCTTGGCTCAACCGTGTACCTCGGCGCCTTGAGCATACATCGACTCCTTGGAAGAGACCCTCGGGCGTCCAACCGTGGTATAACCTTATATATATAGTTGGAAATCCAAGGTATCTCTCCCGGATAGGCTTTCATGGGCCCAAAATCTCCATGACTCAGTTCCAGGAGTGGTGTAACCTTTTCACCGAGCCATGTTAAGAGATACCCCTTATATGACGCACTTTAGGTCTTACATTTGCCTCTTACGAAATTTTATTCGCGAACTAGGGTGTACGCCATAAAGGTTCGTCCCATTCACTCATTCTTTCATTTCTGTCAATTCTTTGTAATAGGTACCCCCTACTATGACGCACTTTAGGTAATTTGCCTCTTGCGAAATTGTGTTCGCGAACTAGGTGTGCACCATAGTAAGTTCGCCATTCTCTTATTATTTTGTTGATTCTTCGCATATAAGCTCTTTTGTAATTTATTTGATCTTTGATAATCTCTTGTCATTTTTGTGCGAAATTCTCGCATGTCTTCATTTCGCATATCTTCATTCTTTCATTCATTCTTCCATTCTTTTCTTTCATTCATTCCTTCATTTCTGTCACTTCTTTCATTCATTCTCATAATATCATATCACTTGAAGCAAAGTAAATATTCAAGAGAAATTCTAATACATTATAGTCCTGAAATCTTTGTAGTTGTGAAATCTTTATAATTCTGCGATCGTATCGCGTTTTGTGATTCAAATAAAAAAAAAAAAAAATATTGTCTATAAAAGAAATATTCTAGAGAAATATATAAATTGAATTTTCTGGATTTTTTGTAATTTTGAAATCTAGAAATCTTTGTAATTTTGAAGTCTTTATAATCTTGAAATCTTAGTAATATTTGTAATCTTGCGATCGTATCGCGTTTTGTAAATCAAATCAAAAATCTTTTATTTTATGTAGAAGTAAAATGTTCAAGGAAAGTGGTACTTAGCTCTTGTGGTTTGTTGTTGTTGTTGTCTCTTGCGAAGTATATGATTTGCTTGCGAAGCTAGCATCCTTGAAGTGTATAAACGTCGCACAAAATATAATTATCTCGCAGCAAAAAGAAGTGTGATAAATGAGATTTGAACCTTGACCTGCCTCTTGCATATTCTCGCACAATACCAACTGTTCTAACCCTCTCTTGCGAAATTAATTTGCGAGATAGTCATCAACTTTCTTCTTTGCGAAATAATCAAAATCCGTGCGAAATTTCGCATAACAAAAATAAATGTGCGAGAAGCAAGAATTGATCCTGCGACTCTTTGCTCGCATTAATGCCTCCCGACCAATGTGCTAGTTCTCTTGTGCGAAATTATCGCACACTTGTTAAAACTTGTCTTTCTCTCGGTAGTCCAAAAAGATGCGAAAATTCGCGGAAGGTGGGAATTGAACTGCGACCCCAAGCTCATTATCTTTACCTCCGACCAACTTTGTCAAGCTTCATTTTGCGAATTATCTCTCGCGAAATAATAACCTACTTTCTTCTGTGCGAAATACCCTTGCGAAAAATCCATGCGAAAAATACACATTTGTTGGGATTTGAACACGCGACCTTGAACTCATTAACTTAGCAGATGACCAACTGTGATACCTCTTGTTTGCGAAATAATGAAACAATATTGCGAAATTATTCATTTTTTCGCCTTCTGTAAAAAGATGAAAAATATGCTCGCAGGAGAATTCGAACTTGCGTGCCAACTGTTCAAGAACCACTCTGCCAAATTAACCCATAACTTTTTTCTTTATTCTCTTATTCGCCACTGAAAAATAAAAAATATGTGTCTCTGCGAATTCGAACCCGTGACCTCTTGCTTATTCGCTCCAACTCAAACCATCTGTGCGAATTTCTGTTTGTGATAGAAATCTCAGCGTTTTGTTCTTATCCTTATCTTCGTTCTTACTTTATTTCCTTCAGCAATTTGCCTCTTGCTTTTTCTCCTGAATATGGAAATCTTCCATTGAAACCTTGGTTTTCTTCCGTGAATTTCACCACAGAAACTATTTTTTTTTTTCCTTCTTTTCATGTCTTTGAATTGTTGATGATGTTTACTCCCTGAAAGTGTGATTTCTTCCATGAAATTTCCATTTTGAACTTAAACTTTGTAGATCTAGAAAAATATGAACAATAATTAATCTTCATGGAAACCTCTTGAACCAACAAATTACAGGAAGGATAAATCCTTTACTCCTCCCTATTTCTAGCGCCAAAAATGTAGTTGCAGGATTTCCTACAACACACCCCCTATAATATTTTGTAAATCTAAATCTTATTAATCACATAAATTTCAAATATAAATACTAGAAATATAAATTGACACAAGGATTTCTTACATGGTTCGATCAATGTGATCTACATCCATGGTTCTTCACTATAATTGTTGAGGTTACATTAGTATTTCATTTACAATCTCCATTAATGGATATTTGGTAGAGCTCTAGATCTAGTTTTTGGGGAAGAAGATGATAAAGAAAATAAATTCTTTCTCTCTCTAAAAATATCTCTCTCGAAATAATATCTCTCTCTTCACAAAATGTCCCCCCTTTCTCTCTCCCTGCTCTCCTCTTTATATAGGTGTTTACATAGTGGATGACAGCTAAGCTGTCCTTTAATTTCGGATATGGCTTGCGGTAACCTCGCGAGCTTGTAAATGTTAATTTCGCGAATATCTTTAATTTCGCTAAATTACCACACTTTACTCATGTTTACACTGTTGTCATCTGTTATGTCATTCTTTAAGTACTCTGCGAAGTCTTCGCGAATTCTTATTAGTCACAATTTCGCTAGCACATAGTTGTTGCGAGATTCTGCTCCTACACTATTCATTCCCATATTTGCCTCGTTATTTGTTTTCAAATGAGAGATTTAGTCGAGAACCTTTAAGTAATAATATGCCTCGGTTTCAAAACCGTTTTCGCTAAGTCTTCGCAAGCAAATTTTTCCTGATTGTTTCCATGTATATACTCGCAAACTTGTTTGTTTGCATATAATCATTTTCGCAAGCTTATTTGCTTACTCATTTTCTTGTGTGGTCTTATTTTGCCTTCCTAGTTAAAGGTCTTATTGCGCCACCCCTCGTCATTGCGACAAAATCGCAGGACGTCTTTACATTTTCATGTAATGACCCATTGATCTTTCCTTATCATTTCTTTAGTATTGTTGCCTCTGCAGGATAATTTTATTGCGACAATATGATAGGCCTAAACTTTCTTGCGAAAATAAAGCCCCATGATATTTCCGTCTTGCAACGAAATCGCAGGACGACTTTACATTTTCATATAAAGACCCATTGATCTCGTCTTATCCTCGCGTTAGTATTATTGCCTCTTCAGGATCATCGCACAAATATGACAAGCCTAAATTTTCTTGCGAAAATAAAGCCCCATGACATTTGCGTCTTAAGACACTTATCAGCTCCCTAATGGAGGGTGCCGCCCTTATCATCTCCCTGGTTGCCCCTTCAAGGAGGCGTACATCGTCCATACAAGACTAGCTCCTCCCATCCGGTCTTAACAACAACCAGTTGTTTTCGCAGCCTCTTATCCCTTTTGCCTATAGGGCTTATGGTTACGAGACTACACCCTAAGTGGAGTTTTCTTTGGGCCGAGTGCAGCATGTGCCAAGACTTGCCAAGAATGGCCGAGACACTTCAAATGCCCAGGCACTCTTGGCTCAACCATGTACCTCGGCGCCTTGGTCATACATCGACTCCTTGGAAGAGACCCTCGGTCGTCCAACTAGGGTATAACCTTATATATATAGTTGGAAATCCAAGGTATCTCCCCGGATGGGCTTTATTGACCCTAAATTTTCATAACTCGGGTTCCGGAGTGGTGTAACCTTTTCCCGAGCCATGTCAAGAGATACCCCTTATATGACGCACTTTAGGTCTTACATTTGCCTCTTGCGAAATATCATTCGCGAACTAGGGTGTACGCCATAAAGGTTCGTCCCATTCGTATATATCATTGATTTTTGATTATTTCTTCTCATTATCTTTGCGAAATTATCGCATAGTCTTGCTTTGTTTGTTGTGATCTTGTTGTAATAACCAGATTTTCATATATTCTGTCTCGCGAGACTTTCGCGTACTCCTTCTTCGATCGTCATATTCTTTGTACTGTTGACATGTCTTTGTCACTCAAAATATTTTTTTTTTGTTACACCTTTCACGAATCAATTATTCATTTCCTACACCTCTTATTTCATTACTCTCTGCTTCTTAATTTAAATTTCCCGATATTGCCTTTCCTTTTGCGAAACCATCGCAATTCCCAATATTTTGTGCATTGGTTTCGCAATGTATCTTCATCTCTCACTTCTATTGTGTCCACCATCAGTTTTTCTCTTCTTTGTTCTTCTTTGATGTTCTGCTTCCAGTTCTTATTTTGAGAAGATTTTTCCTCGCATGATTCCACATCAACTTCATAGCACTTTTGTCCCTCAACCCAATCTCCTTTTATGACTCCAACACCACTGGGATGAGGAAATTTGATGCACTGGTGGTAAGTCGATGCTACACCCAAGATCTCATGTAACCAAGCTCGCCCAATTAATGCGTTATAGGGGACTCCACATCGACTATGCAAAACAAAATTTCGTTGATAATCCTTTTAGTGGTATTCGCATACGAGCTTCTCCTTTAGGTTTATTTCTAGTGCCATTAAAACCATAAATCTTATAAGTTGAAGGTATCGGATCTTCGTCTTTTCCCTCCCATAGTCTTGTAAGTATGGTAAAAGGATGTTTGAGCTTCCAAAGTATCAATTAAGATTCTATTGATTACCCATGAATTTTCCACCTCATCATCTTCATCATCAACAGGTTTTGGGTTAATCTCCAATCTTACCACTAATGGACTGTCATGCATCTCTCCGCCCTCAGTACCTCTTCTGCGGTAAAAGAAATAATCTGCGTTTGCCATTCCTTTAGTGGCGATGTCTTCGCGATGTAAATTACTTCTCTATTGTCAGCATCTCTTGCGAAAACCCTACTGAGAACACTATCATGAAAATCTTCAATTGTCCTGTACGAATGTAAGATAAAGTTGCAGAACAAGTTTTTGGCTTTCGCTCCAACTTCTACTACAAATGTTTCTTTCCCTTTTGTTGTGTTTACTCTGTGAATTTCTGGTGGTGGTGGTAATGGTTGAGTCTTCTCTTCACATTTTAAGAAATGATTTAGCTTCCCTTGGTCTATCATTCTAAGGATGATTCTTTTTATGTTTCTGCAATCATTTGTTAAGTGTCCATGAAAATGGTGATAGGAACAAAATTCATGACTTCTATCACCCGGAGGCGGTTCATTCCCCATGTTCCATGGTGCAGGTATATTTTCCATCAGGATTATAGCTTCCCATATCTTCTCCACACTAGCATTCAGTGGGGGCATCTTGATTTCCTCCCATACTACCCCATGACCTCGCTGCCCTCTATGATAATTCTGCCTCTGACCTCCGTAAGTTTCTTGCGGCTGATCAAGTCTTTGAATTTTGTTATTTCTGCCACGGTTATAGAAGTTTATCTCTCTTTCAAATTCTTCCTGATCACGACTTCCCATGGCTACTAACTTTCACTGACCATCATCCGTTACCATTTCTTGTTGACCCTGCGAGGTGCTCGCCACTGTGTTTATCAATTTAGGTAACAAACTTGCATTCGCAGCTCTTGAACTTGCATTCGCAACAGGGTATGATTCCATTTCATTTTGCTTTTCCTCTAGAGCGATGTACTCCTCCTGAAGTTCTCGCAACTCAGTCATTGTGATTGTATTCTTGACTCTAAAAACTTGAATGTATAACAGATTGGTTGCGAACATAGCATTAATGAATGATAAAATGAGATATCTCTCATCCACACGACCAGCCATATCGCTACACATTGTCTTCCACCTCACGGTCAGATGTTTCAAACTTTCGCCAACCCTTTGTTTTAACCCAAATACATCTTCAATACCAGGTCGCGAGGAATTATTACTTATGTACGCCCCTAAAAATATAGCTTGTAAATGGTTGAATGATGTGATTGTGTTTCTTGGTAAACCTTCAAACCATTTCAACGCTTCTCCTGTCAAACTTGATGCAAAATACTTGCACAATATAGCATCATGATTTTCCCATTGTAACATACACCTCACATAAGCTTTGATGTGTTGTATTGCACAAGTTGTTCCATCAAAAATCTTTGGTTAACACAGGTAAGTTACACTTTGGGGGTATTCCTCCTAGTTGTACTTCTTGTGTAAATGGAGTTTTCGCAGCTTCCTCGATGGCCTCATCCAATTGTCTCTTTCCTCATCCCTTTTTACTGTTCAGCATTCCTCTCATTTCTGCTAATTCTCTCAAGATTTGTTCATTTACATCAGAATTTGAATCTACTGGTCTTTTTAGTTCCGCCTCTCTTCTCCTGCGTTCATGTCTGCTTTGACTTTCTTGTTCATCATTCTCTTCTCGTCTTTCTATGCGATCTTCTCCTTCATCTCTTTCACGAATTCACACACCGTTATATCTATCATTTTCTCTTCTTTGCCGCCTATCGGTTCTCCTTTGTACTCTTTCATATTCTTCATTGATATTACCATTGTTGCGATTTTGTTCTCGCCTTCTTTCTCGATTATCATGATTATTCTGGCGAATTGCTTCTTCCAATTCTGTTCTTCCATTTCGGTTCTTAATCTTTCCCTCTCGCAGCTAGACGTGCTTGTTCAAAGATAGTGTCTTTCAATTTCATCTTCAATCTCTGTTTGCTTCCTCTCGTGCTTCTCTCTCATGCAATATTCTTCTTCCTTCTTCCTGATTTTCTTCATCAGCTGGATTATTCCGCCCCTGACGCTGCCTATTTCCTTGATTTCCATCATTTCGCCCATTTTGAAGAGTCTCGGGATGTGGGATATAACGATCTTCCATCATTTCTCTTCTCTCGCAATGTTCTACGCTTGGATTTTGCGCTTCCTCTCGATTTTCTTCATCAGCATTTTCTATAGGTAAAGTTCTCCTTATTTCCTCTCTAACTGATCTTGAGCTTGACCTTGTAGTGCTTCTCGACCTTTTGTTTTGTAATCTCATGTTTTCCATCCTCAACTCATGATTTTGTCTTGTCAAATTTGCATGTTCCTCTGCCTCTAATCGCCTTTCTTCATGTATTGTTTGTCTCAATGCCTCTAATGCTGCGATCTCTTCATTTCGATGAATTATTTCTCCAATCCCTTTTCGGTCTCTCCCCTCTTGTCCATTGTTTACCAATTGTTGTTCTTCTCCCCTTTCGTCCACAGAGTCTGATCTCCAAGTATGCACGCTTACTCTATCATAATCCACAGTTCTATTCGATACTGGTTGAATTGGTGATTGAATTTGATTTTCTTCATTATTTCTTATATTCATTCTTGGGGATTCCCCCATTTCATTTCTCCTTTCACCAGCAAGTCTCCTACTCCTTCTAACAGTTGTTGGTTGTTCTGATGCATATCTTCTTCTAGCCATTTCTCAATTTCAGTAAGTTGTTGAAAATTATACGAAATTCCTTCCCTATTACTCCAAATTTTTTCAAATCACGGTGTCAATCTTCACTCTCTCCCTGTTTCTAGCGCCAATATGTAGTTGCAGGAAATCCTACACTACACCCCTCACAAGAATCTATACAATCAAATCATTTTTAGGATGAACAATTGTAATTTTTATTGATTAAACTCTTAAAGTGTTTACAAGATGAAATGGAAGTCAGTTAAAGAATTACAATCACTCTAAACTTTCTCTCTCTTAATGACTTGCCCAATAAAAAAAAAAAAAGATCTCCCCATCAACAGCACTGCTCAACTCTTTATATAGGGTATTACATAGTGGATGACAACTAAGTTGTCCTTTATTTTGGGAATGACTTGCGAAATATCGCAAGTGTACAAACATATAATCTCGCAACTCTCCTAGATCTCGCTAGGTCTTCACATCTTTCTCGTGTTTTGGCTGTCGTCATTCATTACGTCATTTATATTACTCATCTGCGATACCTTCGCAATGCTGTTGTTTATTGATCTCGCGAGGTATTGATGTCGCGATATTCTGATCCTACAGATCAACCCCATCTCCTTCACTTTGTGACTGAAACAAGTCTGGAACGGCCATTTCTTGGTTTAGGCCGGATTTGCACAGATTGATTTCTCGAATCTACAAGCACTCCCATGTAGTGCATTTGTTTAAGGTTTAGACTCATTTCTCATCCACACACCTCAAATTACCAAAACTGGTAGAAATAGTTTCCACCCATAAACAATTGGCGACCACGGCGGGGAGGTTAATCTCTCGGTTGTAAAGTCAATTTCTTCAAAATCCGATTCAATTTTATCAATTTCGAAAAGGGTAGATCTTAGGACCAATTCAATCATCAATCCATTTCAAGATGGTAGAACTCAGGTCCGGATCAAGCAATCAACCCGATGGAGCTAATGTGGATAACACTCCTGCTACCGTGGTCATTACATCTTATGGAGCCGTCACTTCTACCACCAGTGCCAGCGTAGCAGGAGATGTTCCAGTAAGTGTAACACCTCCCATCACCAGAGCCAGAGCAGCCGCAAATCCCGGCATCTCATTAAGTGTAACACCTCGGTAGTCACCGGAGCAACAACTTACACTCCTTCATCGGGACGAGGAGCCGGAGGGACGAGAGGAAGACCATCCCCCATTACCATTGCAGACTTGATGGAGAAGCGAAGTTCTTGCTAAGACTCAAACGGATATGGCCGCAACTCGGAAAAGAGGTACTCACTTTTCTTAAGACATTAATCGATCGATTGACACAAGAGCGTGACAGCCCCTCGGAGAAAAAAAGGAACGCATTCAACGCACTAGAGAAGGTACTTCAGCGGCGCGGACCTTCATGGACCCGATCAAAGAAGCGATACCGGATATGAGTGGTCCTGTCATGGAGACTCCTACACTTTGGGGACTTATCCTCACAACGATCATCCGCAAGTCAATAGTTTCACTATGAACCGAGGAGGCCGGTGGATCGGGAAGCGGTTTCTCTAGTGGAAAGTTTATGCGAACTTTCACACCTCTCGAAGAATCGCGCGCGGAGACGTTGTGCTGCAATCAACCGAGAGGAAGGTCACGACCGTGCCCTACATGTCACCGCACGCATTAAGGATTCGAGTTCAAGACGGACCTTATCTACTCGGGAGCGTCTTCGAATGTGATTACTCTCAAGACTCTTAGGACATCCGGGTTCTCCTGTGCAAGGTCGTACGGAAGCCTACCACAATGATGGACTTCGAGGGAAACCAAACCAAGACATATGGGAGAAGCTCCGCAGAAAGAATCGACAAGTTCGTTGCGTCCCGCTCCCCACGTGGGCGTCAATTCGGAAGAAGACCTTCTTGCATCATTGAGGGCTAAAACCCACGATGCATCTTTGTTGACGAAGCATTCTTCTCCATCCCGTGAAGCCCACGACCCACGTTTACACGAAGAGGGAACGAACTTTTGTGGCGAGTCGTGACCAGAAAGGGAAAACGGTATACCGACACTGCCATTATCAATTAGAAGGGGAGACTATTACCCAGTCTCTCCACCCAATGGAATGCTACAACAACAACGAACCACAAGAACAAGTGCTAGATACTCCACAACAGCTGCAAGATGGCACCAACTCCACAACTGATGAGGTTGAAATCATTGAGGAATCTCATAGGCCTATCTCCATAAGCTCAACCTTGTGTACGGATAAACGCACGAAGCTCGTGGAACTTCTCAAAGAGTACCAGGACGTATTCGCTTGGAGATATGAAGAAATGCCGGATTTATATGAAAATTGGTCACCCATCATCTACATGTCATACCTGTATCCAAGTCGGTTAAACAATTGTAGTTCATACATGAGGAAAATGGATAGATCAGGTGCTGCATAGAATTCAGAGACTTGAACATGTGCTGCTCCAAAAAAGATCCTCCTCTACCTAACATCGACATGTTAGTAGATGCAACCAGCGGACACGGCATGTTCTCCTCCATGGATGGATGTAGCGGCTACAACCGGATAAGGATGTACGAGCATGATGCAAGTAAGATAGCTTTTTCAACTCCTCTCGGAAATTTTTATTATACCATACTGCCATTTGGTTTAAAGAATACGGTGCAACGTATCAACGCTCTATGACGGCAATCTTCTACTGGAGCCGATACCTCAAGGGAGCAGCCTCAAGAAGATAATGATGTCCACGCGTCATATCGAGCAAGATCCGGGAGAGTCACTCTATCAGACAATGGTCGAACAAGATCCGGGCGAGTCACTTTATCAGACAGTGGTACATGTCTATCATGCTATGTTGGAGAATCCGCGCTTTGGTCATCCTCTGGAGCTGTTGAACGCTCATCTACAACAACATATGCCCTGATAGAAAGAAACAGGCATGCCGGTAATGAAGAGCCTCATAATGTTTGTAGGGGCATATATCTCACCAACAGGCGATACAACCTTTAGCCTTCTGTAAGCAGTTCCCTGAAGCAGCAGGAGGAAAACCACCGAGATACAACATCCTGCGCGTCCGTCAACTCCAACTCCAGTACCACATGCACGACTCCCACAATGATGAAACAATGTCCAAGATATTCCATATCTGGCTCGACAACAACCTCTACGAACAAACCATGTAAACCACGCTTGGGGACTGAGGCTCATCATGAAGTTCCTTTACCGTCAGTCAAGGAATTCTTCAACATGAGAGAGATGGTCAGTCAAGAAGCATGGAATTCACAAGGGTAAATTGAACTGAAGAGGGAAACACTTCAACGCTCCCTCTAGCAGAAGCTGCTTCAATGGTATATTCAAGAGCCGCCTCAACGCTCTCTTCGGGACCCACGTTCGCTTCGGAATCCTACTTCAACACTCTCCAGATCCACCTCAACGTTCGCACGTAAACCACTTTAACATCCTCTCGATCCGTTTCAACACTCAAGCTGCGTCAATAATCTGCGCCCTGGTCAAGTTATCTTTGATGTACTCATTGCTCAACATACGTCTCATCCATCCTTCATGAGGGCCCAGCGGAGCATGAAAAACCTTGAAGTCGATAGGAGAAGGGTTATCTTGTGAAACGAATATTTTCATATAGTTAAAAGGGCACGGTGAACAACTCATCATCAATGTTCGGCATATCTTTGAAGCTGTCAACACCTCCTGATTTGGCACCAGCATTATCCCCAGAAGACATCTCAACATGAGTTCTTTTCTTCATTCTACAATAAAATACATGAGTCAGTACTTATATAAAAACGCGTGAGATGTGTAGTCACACACGATGAGAACACACATTCATGTTGGAGTACACAAGGCTGGTATTGGGTCCAAACACCGGTATTGATCAAGTTTCAAGTCCGATGTTGATCAAGTCACAAGTCCGGTATTGATCAAGTCACAAGTCCGGTGTTGATCAAGTCACAAGTCCGGTATTGCTCAAGTTTTAAGTCCGGTGTTGATCAAGTCACAAGTCCGGTATTGCTCAAGTTTCAAGTCCGGTGTTGATCAAGTCACAAGTCCGGTATTGATCAAGTCACAAGTCCTAAGATTGCTCAAGTTTCAAGTCCGGTGTTGATCAAGTCACAAGTCCGGCGCACGCAAACAGGGCTTTTGCCAGTCGAAACACGTAGTCGACGTTCGATCAGTGCACGCGGTGGGTCCCACTTGATCCCAGCCAGATTTGTCGAAGGCATACGGTCGTCCCCAATCAAAGCTCTCTCTAGAAGAAGGCGTCTCGCCTCCAACACTTCAACGCTCTCCGGCCCGCTCCGAAGCTTCTTCAACGCTTTCTACATGACCCACATTTACATTTGAGTACATAAGGTTCATTTTAAAAAAACAAGCTTGCTCACATCGGGTCCCAAGTTCGAGCAAAGCAAACAGCAAGGTGATGCGTGTCGTAGGTGCAATCAAATTAATCAATGTTTCCACTCAATTAAAAATAATATAATGGAAGTCAAGTTCGTTCCCACGAGGAGCAAGAGATCTTAGTTGTAAAAGTTGTCACGAAAGGGGGGTGTAAAAAGCAAAAGAAAATAAACAAAGCAATTAAAATCGAAAGTTGAAAGATGAAAGCAATAAGAGAGACAAGATCAAGGAATCCTTCTTCGTTACGAAACAATGATTAAAGTTATGTTCTTTTCTACTTGTTATTAGTCACAGATTATCACCAACCGTAGGATAGCAGGTCCGCTTATCTAGCCCCAAAATCCCTAATTTCACCGAGTAATGTGTCCGCTTTAGTTATCGATTCTATTCAAAAGAACCACCCCGAGGTTCGCTTACAAGATGTAATTCCTCGAATGCATTAAGATCTATGAATTTAGGTTTAGTACTAGTAGTTAAACTCGGTTCGCTTGGTTCACTTTCTAGCGTTGTTTCTACACACAATTGCTCCACGGAATCCCTCCGCAAGGTCTCGTGTTTTCTACTTGTGTAAAGTGTCGAGAACGATTACGTATTCCCTAACTTATACTAGATATAGATCAATTAACAAATCAATTTAGCGTGCACTCCAAACAATCTATCAATCATGAATGAATGAATAAACATTCCTATTAGTAAAAACAATCGATAATCATGTGAAAAATCTCAAGATAGAATTGAAACAAAACTCAAATCATGTTAAGAACTAGGAATTCATCCTCAATCAATAAGAAAATTAGTTACTCATGTTTTTGAAATTCACACAAATAATAATTATTAAAAGGAGAATTTTCAAGTTCACACAAATAATTAAAAAGAAGAATCTTAGAAAAACTATCAAAAACACAAGTGTTTGTGTGTAGAGAGGTGTGTAGAAGTTGTAGAAAACTTCTCTATTTATAGGCTTCAATATTCTCCAACTCTTCCAAGGATTAGAATCCTTTTCCTTTAGCAATTCAACTTCCAAATTCAAGTCTTTCTCAACTCTTCATCTTCTCTTTCCAAATTTGAGCCAAATTCTCCACCCAATTCCTAGTCCAAGTCTTCACACCCATGAGAGGAGTCCATAGAAAATTCTGGAATTTTTGATCGTCGGAAAACGGGATTGTGGCAGGAATCCGGCGGAAAAGTCACGGTCGCTCGAAATTGGCCACCGTTTGATGGAATATTCCGTCCAAGATTCTCGTTATCATAGGGTCAAACTAACAGTCAACCGTTAGTCAATCGGGTTAAGGTCGGGTTACGAGTCGGAACTGAAGTCAAGATTCGAGTCCACTAATCTGGCTGACTCGGCTAAGTTGCCATGGCATAAGCATTGCTCTGGCCAGAGCTGTGTCACGCCTCAGCCATCATGGCTATTATCTTCTTCACTTGTGCAGCTTCAGATTCATCTTGAGCTTAAGAGCAGCACAAACTCCATAACTCTCTGATAATCCATCCCAAGATCAACATAGGATCATAATATCGCAACGAACAAGGCTCGCGAGATTAATAAACGACGGTGTCGCGAAGGAGTCGCAGGAGCTAAAATAAACGACGCAATGAATAACGCATGTGCAAAACATAAAGAAGACGAGAGACGGCGAGGGTTAAGAAGTGTCGCGAGAGTGAATGTTTGTGCATCTCGCGACACTTCGCGAGACATTCCCGAAAATAAAGGGGAGCTTAGCTGTCACCCACTATGTATTACCCTATATAAAGGGCTAAATGAGTCTGTACAGAGAGAGATCTTTTTGGAAGGGTTGAGCAAGTCATTAGGAGAGAGAAAGTTTAAGAGTGTTTTAACTTCTAAGTGTAATTCTATCTTCCTGTGTAAACATTTCATTAACTCAATCAATAAATATTCTTGATCTTACATCTTCCAATGGATTAATTAAGCAAAATCGAGTAAGGGGTGTAGTGTGGGAAATCCTGCTACTACATATGCGCTAGAAACAGGGAGAATCATTGGTAAAAGAGAGAAGATTGTAATTAAAGTTGGTTGAATCGGGGAAAATGAGAAAGGAAAATCTTAAATCGGATGAAAAAGATATGGCATGCAAGATGAGACACAAGAGTGATGATTAGTGAGTTTCATGAAAATATCAGAGGAAGAATACACAAACGAGATTTTGAAGGAAAGAAGATTATGGATAGAGAAATAACATCACCGTTGAAGGATTGGGAAAAACAAGAGATAACATTCACGATGGGGGAAATATCCAAAGAAAATTTAGATCACACATCTCCACTGGTGGTCACAATAAACGCGTATAAGGAAGGAGAGAGATCGGAGAACACAGTGAAAACATGGACGGTGAGTGGAGTTTTAATCGATACAGGGAGTCTGGTAAACATCATATTCTATCACGCTTACCAAAAGATGGGATATAAAGATGAAGATATGATTTTCGCGGCATACAATATTCAAGGTTTTGGTAATTCCATAACAAAAGTAAAAGGAGAGATAAAAATACGTATTCCGTTAGGAGGAATTGAAACACAGGTGACATTAAGTGTAGTGGATATGGAATCACCATACAACATATTACTAGGAAGACCATGGGTACATGCAATAAAAGCTGTGGCGTCAACGCTGCATCAATGTATCAAGTTTCCTACACCAACTGGAATTGGCGAGATCAGAGGGGACGCTGCCAAAGGAAGAACGTATTATCAAAATGAAGTAAAGTGTTGCGAAGAACAAGTAAACAAGCGAAGGAGTATATCAAAGTATCGCAGAAAGCTAGCAAAGGTGGCTAAGAAAGAAGAAGAATTCAGAGTTTACATGATAAGAGCGAAGGAAGGAAAAGGCATACCTAGCGAGATCTCGGGAGAAGAAGATGATCTGGCGAAAGAACCAAAAGGACCGACTCCTATGGGAGAACCGAAGGCCAGTTACGTCGCGGCAGAACAAACCAAAGAAGTGAATATTGGAACTAAGGAAAATCCCAAGATACTAAAGATTGGAACTAGCATGGAAGCAGAGATGAAGAGAAAAGAAGCTGTCGATCTGTTGCGAGATTATAAAGACATCTTCGCGTGGGATATGGATGAAATGCCCGGTATAGATCCATCGATCGCTTTGTCACAAGTTAGAAATTGATAAAAATGTGAAGTCGTTTAAACAAAGAATTAGAAAGATAGCAACATCATATCACTCTCAGATAGAAGAAGAATCTGAGAAGATGTTGGACGCAGGAATTATTAGACAAGCAAAATACCCTGAGTGGATAGCGAATATGGTTATAGTTCCAAAGAAGAACAAGGGAATAAGGATTTGCATTGATTTCACCGATTTAAATAAAGCTTGCCCTAAAGACAGTTTTCCATTACCAGACATCCCACAACTAGTCGAATCGGCGGCCGGGAATGAAAGAGTATCATCATTGGACGGATATAAAGGTTACAATCAAATTCCTCTCGCCAAGAAGACCAAGAGCACACTTCCTTCTTCGCTCCAAGAGGATTATACCGCTATACTAAAATGCCGTTTGGTTTGCGAAATCTTTCGGAGCAACGTATCGAGGATGGTAGAAAAGGTATTCGCAGAATGGATACATAAAACACTAGAGGTATACGTAGATGACATGCTAGTAAAAAGTAAAAAAGGAGTAAGATCATGTGCGAGACTTGAAAGAAATTTTTGAACAAATGAGGCGTTTCAACATCAAAGTCAATCCAGAAAAATGTACCTTTGGAGTAGCGTCAGGAAAATTCTTGGGGTACATTATATCAAAAGAAGGAATACATGTTGACCCGGAGAAAGTAAAAGCAGTTCGCGATATGCCGACACCTGCGACAGTAAAGGATGTTCAAAAGCTGAATGGGTTGCTAGCATCATTAGGAAGGTTCATCTCGCGGTCATCGATAAGTGTAAACACTTTTTTAGTGTTCTGAAAAAAGGATCGAAATTTAAGTGGACGGACGAATGTGAAAAGGCTTTACAAGGGATCAAAGAACATTTAATGGATATATCCATTATGCAGAAGGCAGAACCAGGAGAAGAATTATTAATATATCTCGCGACAACTTCGCATGCCTTAAGTGCAGTTTTACTGCGAACAGACGCAGGAGTAGAAAAACCAATCTATTACATCAGTAAAACTTTTAATGCCGCAGAAAGAAATTATTCGAAGATCGAAAAACTAATCCTGGCGTTAGTCTATGCGTCGTTTAAACTTCGCATATATTTTCAGGCACATACTGTTAGAGTGGTAACAAAGGTACCAATTGAGTCAGTAATGAAAAATTCAAAAAGATCAGGGAGAATTGAAAGATGGA
This sequence comes from Papaver armeniacum, assembly GCA_023531295.1. Classification (NCBI taxonomy): domain Eukaryota; kingdom Viridiplantae; phylum Streptophyta; class Magnoliopsida; order Ranunculales; family Papaveraceae; genus Papaver; species Papaver armeniacum. The sequence goes on from JAJJWW010012625.1 coordinate 147,567, forward strand.
ATGCTCAAATAAGCCATTGCAAACTCAAGTATGAAATATTATCTTCAACAAAGTCACAGGTTGTCGCAGACTTTCTGGCAGAATTTCCTTTGGAGGAAGATGAAGCAGTGGACGAAATGATGGATGTAGAAGAAGAGCATGGAGACCCAAAAGACTTGTTAACTGAGCCAGATCGGTGGGAAATATTAGTGGATGGATCATCAAATGGAGAAGGTAAAGGAGTGGGAATTGTTGTGATTTCGCCAGAAGGCAATAAGTTAGCTTTTGCTTTTAGGTTGGAATTTGAATCTACCAATAATGAAACGGAGTATGAAGCTATAATACATGCTCTACGATTCGCAATAGAAATGAAACTGGAGAATGTGAGGATTACCAGTGACTCGCAATTGGCGATTTGTCAGATAACAGAGAAGTATGCTACAAATGATCCCTCTCTGCAGAAATACAGGAAGCTTGTAGAAGTGTTGTCAGCACAGATACCGAAAATAAAATGGAGGCACATATCAAGGAGAGATAATAGGCTCGCAGACGCTTTTGCCTTTATATCAAGTATGATGACAGAACCAACTGCGAGGAACATCAAAATACAGACGCTACTGGCACCATCAATTAATAAAGAGGAGGGACAAGAAGCAGATATAATGATGGTGGTAGATGAAATGCAAGGTCGCGAGGAAGACTGGAGAGTGGAACTTCATGCGTACTTAATGAAAGGCGAGGTACCAAGAAATAGATTGGAAGCACACAAGTTAAAAAGTCGGGCAACAAATTATGAATTGCGAGATGGCGTGCTTTATCGGCGATCCTTTGATGGGCCTTCGCTCCGATGTCTAACAAGGAAAGAAGGAGAAACCATATTGAAGATCTTTGCATAGTGGGGATGCTAGGAAATCATAGTGGCGGAAGATCTTTGGCATATAAGGCAAAGATGCAAGGATATTATTGGCCATATATGCATGAGGACGCGAGAGCAATAGCTAGACGCTGCGAAGGCTGTCAAAGACATGGGAAGAAGATACATGCACCAGGAGCACCGTTAAATTCTTCGAGAAGTGTATGGCCTTTTGGAAAATGGGGTTTAGATATTGTGGGACCATTTTTACCGGGAACAGGACAAAGAAGATATTTAATCGTCGCAACGGACTATTTCACAAAATGGGCAGAGGTGAAAGCGGTCCAGCACATTCGCGATAAGGATGTTTTTACTTTCATATTTGAAAATATTATATGCAGATTTGGGATCCCTGCACAATTGGTATCTGACAATGGGAAGCAGTTTGAAGGGCAAAATATAGAGTTGCTACTTAATGCATTTCAAATAAAGTGTGGGAAATCGACCCCACTGTATCCGCAAGCTAATGGCCAGGCGGAGGCAACAAATAAAACAATTGCGGATATATTGAAGAAGAAGTTAGAAGGACACAATAGAGGATGGTGCGAACAAGTACCCGCTGCAGTATGGGCATACAATACAACAAGAAGAGAGGCTACTGGAATGTCACCTTTTTGCTTAACATATGGAGTTGAAGCTGTGCTTCCAACAGAAGTCGTGATCCCAACAACTAAAAAAGAAGTTTGGGAGAAAAACCTTAGTGCAGGAAATATTCTAATCAAATTGGACGAATTGGAAGAAAAAAGGGAGAAGGCCTTGCGACACATGGAGAATTATCAGCGAAGACTGGCTAGAGAATATAACAAGCGTGTAAAAATACGTGAATTCCAACCAGGAGACTTGGTGTTGCGAGAAACCCCAATATATCAACGTGAAAGCGGAGGCAAGTTAGCGAGAAAATGGGATGGACCTTATATCATCAAAGAGGTAGTTGGTACAGGGGCGTATAGATTAATGGATCCTGAAGGAAATGATGTGGGACAAAAATTGGATAGACCATGGAACAGATTATATCTAAAGAAATATTACCCATAAAAATGGGAGAAGAAAACTGAATTATGATGAAATACTTCTACGCAAAATACTTGCGAAATTCGATAAAATGCAGAGAAAATCCGCGAAGATCTCGCGACAAGAATAATAAAGAGTCATGAATGACTTGACAAAAATGAATGAGTAAATGAATGGGACGAACCTTTATGGCGTACACCCTAGTTCGCGAATAACATTTCGTAAGAGGCAAATGTAAGACCTAAAGTGCGTCATATAAGGGGGTATCTCTCGACATGGCTCAGGGGGAAGGTTACACCGCTCCTGAAGCCTGAGTCATGAAAATTTGGGGCCCATGAAAGCCTATCCGGAGGAGGTACCTTGGATTCCCAACTATATATGTAGGTTATACCCTGGTTGGGCGACCGAGGGTCTCTTCTTAGGAGTCAGTGTATGCTCAAGGCGCCGGGGTACACGGTTGAGCCAGAGTGCCCGGGATGGATGAACCTACCTTGGCCATTCTTGGCAAGTCTTGGCATATGTTGCACTCGCCCAAGAAAACTCCACTTAGGGTGCAGTCTCGTAACCATAAACCATATAGGTATAAGGGATAAGAGGCTGCGAAAACAACCGGTTGTTGTTAAGACCGGATGGGAGGAGCTAGTCTTGTATGGCCGATGTTTCGCCTCCTTGAAGGGGCAACCGGGGAGATGATAAGGGCGACGTTCTCCATTAGGGGGAATGTCAAAACAGACGCAAATGTCATGAGGCTATGTTTTCGCAAGAGAATTTAGGCTTGTCATATTTGTGCAATTATCCCGCAGAGGCAATAATACTAACGCGAAGGTAAGGCGAGATCAATGGGTCTTTACACGAAAGTGTACGGACGTCCTGCGATTTCGTCGCTAGACGGCAATGTCATGGGGCTTTATGTTCGCAAGGATATCTAGGCCTGTCATATTGTCGCAACTAAAACATCCTGCAGAGGCAAAAATACTTGGAAAATGATAAGACAAGATCAATGGGTCTTTACATGCAAGTGTAAAGACGTCCTGCGATTTTGTCGCGAAGAAAGGTGGCAGGGGAGGACCTCTAATTAGGGAGGTCTAACTTGGAAGACCACACAAAAATGATAAGGCAAGGTCAATGGGCCATTGCATGAAATGTAAAGGCGGCCTGCGATCTTGTCGCCACAAGAAGAGATAAAGTAAAGACTACTAATGGATGCTTGCGACCTCATCGCCACATCAATAAAGAATACATTTCAAAACGATGATGACTGAATAAAGATCATTTCGTAAAATTGAAGGCGAATAAACTTGCGAGATTATAGTCATAATTAAGAAGAAGAAAATAAGAGAATTATTCAACAAGGATTTTAATCTTTCAAAAAAAGAGACAGTCGCAACAAAAGTTATAAAGCAGTTAATTCTCTACATCAATTTTATCATCTTCACCAATAGTTTTCTCAGCTTCACCTTCACCGGTCAATGGAGGTTCATCAGAAATATTTTCAGCACCTTCATTCTCGCCAGCTAGTGGATTTTCTTCAGCAATTTTTTCAGTCAGCTCTTTGTTGATAATTTCAGCATTAGCGATATCTTCGCCGCTTTCATAGTCATAATCACTATCAGGAGGATTAGGGACTTCATCATCACTTACTTCCAGAGGATCAACACGTATAGGATCAAGAGACTTAGACAGTAAAATCTCATTCACAAGGATTTCAGCTTTGAGGGGAAATTGACGAAGCAGCGCTTTCTGACGGTTCTTACTATCTATGTCTTTACAATCAGACATATAATCAAACCTTCGCTCTGCACGGTCGCGAGAACGAGCAAGATGTGCGGTGAGTAGCCCGTTTTCCTTGCGAATTTTAGCATAATCAGACTTGAGGGTGGAGATAGTGGAGCGAAGCTTTCTTTCAGAGTCTGCATAACAAATACACAAGATCAGAGAAAATTCTTATCGAACATTATTGGCATCTTCAGGGTAATAAAGCATTCATGGAATAAATACATAAATTAAGATAGTCAATTAATTTGACTACCTTCCTTTTGAGAAGTAAGATGTTGAATTAAAGCTGCGAAATTATTCCCCAAGCGGTCCATCACATCATCAAATGAATCTCCCACTAAGCCTTTCAATCGAGATCGCAAATTCTTTTCATTAGAAACAAGTATGGAGTTTTCGGTCGCTTAGTAGAATTGGATTTTTCTAATTTGACACATTGTTCTTGGAATTGCTTCGCTTTTACACTCAACGTTATTCTACCCCGAATAAGTTTATCTCTCTGGCAGTAATTTCTTCAAGTTGGCTTTTCAAAGTATGATTAGCTTGTTTGTGTTCTTCACATAACTTTTGACAAGCATTATACTGCTGCGAGTAGCTCGCCATCTTATTCAACAGAGAACGTTTCTCTTGAGAAAGAGTTCGATTCTCATCTGATAAAGTTTCCAACTCCAAATTAGTTTTAGTCAAAGCATAAGAGAGGCGAGATAAGTCATTACTTAATGAGACTTGCTTTTGCGATAAATCAAAATTCTCTTTAGACAAGTTATTTATTTGATCGGCTGCATAGGTATGAAGATTATCTAAGAGATTATACTGCTCCATCCAAGCATCTCTTTCAACTCGAATTTCTTCAACGATAGACTCCGTTTGATATATCTCCATTATTCGTTTCTGGTTTAATACTTTGAGGACGAGCAAGGGTTTGAGTTGCAAAAAAAAAAAAAAAAAAAAAAAAAAAAAAAAAAAAAAAAAATGGGGGACTGGCAAGAGCATACCTTTTAATTCTTCATTCTTCTTGCGAAGATTATCACGATCTAGTGAGATACTGAGAAATTTTTGATTTTCAAGATGGAGATTATTGCACTTCACAGCCATAACTTGGAGATCATCCTTCAGCTTATTAACCTCTTGAACTAAAGGTGCTTGCGAGATCCTCTCAGAACCAAGATGCTTACTTAAAATCTCGCAGACATTCGATTTGACAGGATCAGTAGAAGTCTTTTTGGCATCATTCACGAGATCAGAAAGGACCTTAAAGGCCACATCTATCCCCTCCAAATTTTCAGCAGTTAGAGGAATTTGTTCAAACAAAGAAGACGAGTCGTCCTTTGTCAAAGGAACCTCATGAGAAGAGGAGGTTTCAGGGAGAGAAGTGATTGGAGAAATAGCAGGGATATTGATAGCAGGAGAAGGTATAAGATCGTTTGTAGTAGGACAGTTATAAGGAACTTGGTCTATGAGGAGTTGAGGCATAGAAATATTGTCGTTGGTAGTAGTACCAGAGGAAGGGGGCACAAAATTATCTTGCGAAGATTTCGTGAGAAGGAGATGAAGGTGTGAATGAAGGAAATGGAACGTCGGGAGTAACAGTTTGGAGTAGCGAGGCTTTTGGGAGCATGACCGGTAGTTTTATCATCCCGCGAATGACAAATTAAATAAAAGCAGAGGCAACAATGTATTGTTGATAAAAAATAAATGTTTCTTGAATACCTTGTCACTCCAGTAGGATTTCTTTTTGAAGCCATAGATTTTGCTCGCGAAGAGAGCTTTGGATGCATGAGGGATTCTTGTTGCGAAGTAGATTTCGATGGCGAGCCCAAAGAAAGAAGAGGGTCCTTCACGATAAACTTATTTTTGGGATGGTTCTTGCTAAACAACAATGGCGTAAAGAAAACTACAAAGTTAATCATACCAAGTATGATTTCAACAAAGAAAGCTAATCTCAAATTTGATCAACCACAAAATCAGCCGGATATGGCAAAATTAACAAACCTGGACGCCATGAGAGTAACAACTCGCTAGGGAATAGCAAAAATGATGAAGAAGACGATAAGAGACAATAATAGGCAAACACTTTAACGATGAAGAAGAAGAACACTTGCAGACGATGAAGAAGATGAAAAGGAAAAGGAAAATTTTTCACAAGGGATGCTCCTATAAATAGATGAGAAAAATATTATGACCGGATAACATTAAATGCACCGGTAAAAGAGGTAAATATAGACACGTGTAAGCGGTCACTGCTAAATCCAAGAAACGACGGAAAGAACTTTAGTAAAATCCAAATATACAAGTGTATTTCTTGATAGGCGAGGAGAAATTGCGAGATTGATTATTTTCTCGTAATTCATGAGACAAGAAATGGCATTTCGCGTATGTATATTACAAAGAAGCTTCGGAACTACACAAAAGAATAGAGGCAAGTACGTACTTTTTTGAGAAAAGTATTCTTTCGCTCGTTCCTTTACCAACAAAGACCAAGGAATATGACTACAATGAATTTTTCCTTCAAATCGCTCTTCAAGCAATATTCAAGGAAAAAGAGGCAAGATGTAGGATCATAATATCGCAATGTACAAGGCTCGCGAGATTAATGAACGACGGTGTCGCGAGGGAGTCGCAGGGAGCTAAAATAAACGACGCAATGAATAACGACTGTGCAAAACATAAAGAAGACGTGAGACCTGGCGAGGGTTAAGAAGTGTCGCGAGAGTGAATGTTTGTGCATCTGCGACACTTCGCGAGACATTCCCGAAAATAAAGGGGAGCTTAGCTGTCATCCATTATGTATTACCCTATATAAAGGGCTAAATGAGTCTGTAAGAGGGAGAGATCTTTTTGGAAGGGTTGAGCAAGTCATTAGGAGAGAGAAAGTTTAAGAGTGTTTTAACTTCTAAGTGTAATTCTATCTTCCTGTGTAAACATTTCATTAACTCAATCAATAAATCTTCTTGATCTTACATCTTCCAATGGATTAATTAAACAAAATCGAGTAAGGGGTGTAGTGTGGGAAATCCCGCTACTAACTAAGTTAAGGTTCAATCTCTGGGACACCATAGCCTAATTTTGATGTATTCTGTTTTCTCGTATTTTTGTCGACATGTTTTATTATTCATGTGGGGGATTGTTGGAAAAAACGTGTTTAACCATGGACTTTGACTTGCCCACAAAATGTTTTTTCCTTGTGAATAGTTAAAACATTAGTCCCACATAGGTGAAAATCTAAACAATTTTAGACTTAAATACCATAGAATTGGGCTATAAGGGCAGCCCTTTGGGCACTTAGCCTTTGTGCGATTGGGAAGACTTAGACTATGGCTAGGGTCCCTTTTTCCAGACGCTACGTGCTTCGCACAGACAGCACGCCGCCGCCTTGGTCGGGTCTGGCCTGCCTGCCTGGGTCCGGTCCGGTCCGGTGTGGGTGTGGGTGTGGGTTCAATAAGACTTATCTTTTTACCGAAAATTTTACTCATGTTTTCTCGCACATGTGTCTTTTTGTTTGGACGTGCTTGTCACATATGTGAAGCAATTTTCCCCGTCCTTACGTGTTTGGTTTGTCGCTTAAAATAAAAAGTCAAGTTTTCGAAAAACCGATTCTCGCAAAAGTGCTTTTCGACAAAGTCGCTCGGCGTAAAACTACACACCGTTTGAAGTCCGATTTCTTTGGCTTGTTTTGTTTGTTTGAAGAACAAAAAACATAACCAAGAACCTTGTCATACGCATGGGTTTTCCTTGGCGTTTTTCTCTTGTTTTGCTTATCGATTTTTGCTATAAATAGTGAAGAGTTTCTCACTTCATAAGATACACAAAGAGAAGCTTTCTTCTCTTCTTCTTCTCTTCCTCTCTTCTCGTTTTCTTAACAGAGTTCTTAAGGTTTTTTGAGAAATAAAAACTTTCAGTTTTTCTCTTAGAGTAACAACTTTTCCAAAGGTCGCCAAGCTCTTAGGGTACCTTCCTTGTATGCTACATCGAGAGGTACTAGCGGTAGTTGTATCCTGGAGGTGACTCGCCAACCGCTATAGCATCTCGCAGGAGTAGAAGCGATATTGCCTTTAGGTCGGCGTATTTATACGTGCCTCTACCTGTTCCAGTTACCATTGTTTGAGCATCACCAACAACATCAGTGAAGCATGGGTTTGAGCTAAGTATATTTTTCACATCTCTTTCATTATTGTTACATTGTTTCCAACACCAACTTCACTACTCGGACCACCATACATCACTTTATGGCCCTTTACGTTCAGCTCCTTCCCGTTGTCTGGAGTCTAGAACACACCGCTGTCAATTTTAATTCCAACTATTGCCTTCAATTGATCTATGCCAAACAAACCCCTTGCAACAATCTCTCTCAACTTCCTGTGTTCACCGTGCCAACACCACCAGCTCTTCTGTCCGTCTATAGCAAAAGCACCTTCCACTGCAGCCACCGTTCTCATGCCTTCAACGCCTTCAGTCATCAAACCCAGTCGCCGCACCCAACGTTCAGCTGACTTAAATTCAGCCCATATGGTGACCTGATGCTGCTTAACTTCCCTCAAGAACAGCTTCCCTATCTGACCAACTCCGGCCATCTTGCTTTTTCCCTGAATTGCATTTCAAGTCCAACTTACTCCGACTGCAACCGAATTCCGTTCATGATTTATCCAGCCAACATCCCCATCTTCCTTGCTCTTCAAAACACCATTACAAGTTAACCATCGTATCCTCACCTGCTGGATGTATTGTTAACTCCATAGACATTCCACCATCCAACCAAAACCAGCACCACCAGTTTGGTTCACTGCTTATGTTTCTTTCATGTCCGAGCTACCTGTGGAGCCACCATTAATCGACACCAGCTACAAACAAACCCCATCGTGGGTAACCGAGACACCATCACCACCAGCTACGACCACAGCAGCAACTCCATTCTCTGACCATCTGTGCATCACTTCTTCTAAATCCGACTACCACCAACTCGAGACAATACTGCCATCTGTATTCCATTTCCATCTCCATCTCTGCCTCGATCAAACACCCATTGAACAACGCCTAATACTCAATTTCAAAAGAGCAGCACCACGATTCAGTATTGAGCCATTAAAACAATCTGACACCTTTCTCCGACCAGCATTGTGTGTACTGGAGTCAATTGATGCTCCTCCATTCGATACATACCAGAAGACCCCTTTCTCTTCCTTGCCAGAACCACCTGCAGATTCAACTCATTTTCCGACCACGTCAATCAAGTGACGTTACCAGCAGCTCCGATTATTTGTTCTTCTCGCTGGTTTTCTATCCACCACATTCATGGCTAGCATGCAACACTTTCTTCTTCTCGACCAAATCCGGCAACAATACCAACTCCAGTTCATTGTCTCGCTGCCATCTCCGTAACTCCGTTCATGCATCACTGTTGAAAGAAGTCCACAAAGCCCTTGTTTTTGTAAAGAAATGATGCTGCTTCATAATCTGATTCCAAATCACGATCTTGCCCCAAGGTTCAGGTGGAATAAAATTAAAGAAGCCAACAGCTGTTTGTATAATCTTTTGTTTAGAAAACAAGCTGCTGCTTGGTGTCATTTTAACATTACCACAAAAGAAAAACATTTCAGACTTGAGAACTAACCACGTCCACTCATTTCTTAACTTTTATGGACTCCATGTGGTAAGCTAGTGCCTTTTCAACTTCCAAGTTCCAAGTGTAGCTCCACGTTCTTGTCCTCTCTGACCATGAGTTCATTCATGTGATTGACATAATTAAACAGGCAGCCAAGTTAAATCGTGCTCTTTTGGTGCCATGAACTGAAGCATAGGTATTTTGAGTTGCAATTAGCTGCGACTTCGCCATTTATCTTTGAATGACCGGATGTGCATGTACTTTCTGCAAAAGCACTAAAATAATGTCATTAGCCAAATAAATCGAGTCCTAGCTAATACAAATATGGGTATAAAATGTAGCATTTACGTGATTATCAACACCCCACACTTATATTTTGCTAGTCCTCGAGCAAAAAAGAAAATTGACCCGCTCCACAGCTGGTCATAAATGATAAGAAAAAGAATACACCCGCTCAACAACTGGTCATCATTTTTTTTAAGACCCGCTCTACAACTGGTCATAATTTGATAAGAAAATACATAAAAATAGACCCGCTCAACAGCTGGTCATAAGAACCCTACAATAGACCCGCTCAACATCTGGTCATAATAATAATATATATATTTTTTTAGACCCGCTCAACAGCTGGTCATAATATACCTACAAACCTACAATAGACCCGCTCAACAGCTGGTCATAAATTGCTAGAAAAATCCTGAAAAAGAAAAGTAAAAAGTTAACAACTCCCCCACACTTAAACATTACATTGTCCTCAATGTAATTGAGTCATCCAACGTAAAACTTAAGATGGGAAATTTTTAATAAACGAAAAATAACAAATAAAAATAAGACAAGAAAATAGAAATACCTACGGGAATATACATAAGGATATCCATAAATTAACAACCTGAAAACTTGAGGATCAACCCAAAATACAATATCTACAAATGACAGTTTCACATTTATATCATGACAACACAGAGACACTGAAACTAGCAAAAACTGAGAATTACCCCCTGTTGATGGTGGATTTTCGACAAAGGTCAAAATCGTAAAATTATGATACTGCATGTTTCTGACCCGGCTTCAGGAACGCATGTGACGATTCATATTTTACGATCTGTGAACCGTTTCACGATCTCTGATTGAGTTCCTCTCAGAGCCATAATGAATATGATTCTCGAAAGGCCTCCCACTAGCTGAGTGTTCGATGTTGCGCATTTCATCATGACCTCTATGTAGAATAACATGATTAGGTGGTCCTCCTACATAATTGTTTGTTGAGAGGGCTTAACGCCTTCAGGACGTCGGCGATACTCGATGTTCCCTGACTACATAGAGACTCCTCTCTACATAGAAAAAAGATTGGGCGGTTCTCCTACATAATTGTTTGTTGAGAGGGCTTAACGCCTTCAGGACGTCGGTGATACTCGCTGTTCCCTGACTATGTAGAGAGACTATGTATAAATTCAGGCGGCTCTCCTACATAATTGTTTGTTGAGGGGGCTAAACGCCTTCAGGACATTAACAACGCTGCACGATTGTTCCCTGACTATGCACCTTTCAGAACGAGTATGATGCTTCAACTATCTCATATCTCGATTCTACAATAGATTAATTCTACCATGACATTCGCCACTGAATTCCTAGAAAATAATCTATTATATCTCATTACTTCGTTCCATGAATCCCCGGCTGACTCCATGGATTAGTAATAGATAACCAATTCATCTCATTACCCCGTTTCCTGAATTCCCCGGCTGAATTCATGGATTAGTAATAGATGCACAATTCATAATTATTATTCCGTTTCATGAATCATTCTCTGCTGAATTTCATGAATTAATAATAATTACTCAATAATCAGGCATCTGGACTATCACCGAGTAAGCCCCAATAAAATGGTGCAAGTGTACTCAACAATGATGCATGAACGAGCATTCGAAAATATGGACAAACGAGGAATCCTACACAAAACAGGAGAGAGAAAATAATAATAAAAAATAGAAAAGAGGCGCCTAGTAGGGATGGCCATTTGCCCCACCCAAACCTATCCCCGTGGGTACCCGCCCCGTTTGGGTAGGGATTTACCCGCACAAATGGGGATGGGGTCGGGTATGGGTAATACCCGAAACCTAAGCTACGGGGATGGGATTCAAGGTCCCCGCCCCATACCCGCCACGTTGCTTCCATATTATAAGGGTTTCGACTTTTATGCAAGAATTTGTATCGAATTTTATACTTCTACCACTTAGTCGAGCTTTCTTATATTTATTATATTCTTGATCGTTCTTGTATATTCATCACTTCCGTTTCTTTGTTGTGATCAGACACATTCTTTGATCGTTCTTGTATCGAAAGGACTAAGTAGAAAAACTAAGAAGTCATTTAAATATTCTTTTGTTCACCTTAAGATGAATTTCTGAATTTAAAATTTTAGAATGCATTATTCTTGTGTTATTATTTTTGTTTGCTTCATATTTAAGTTTTGATTATAAATAAATTTATATATTAACTCTGTGTTACGGGTAACCCATGGAAAACCCGCCCCAAATGGGTATTCCCCATACCCGCCCCGCCCCAATTCATGTGGGTAACGGGGCGGATATGTTTTTTTTTTAACGAACGGGACAGTGACTGGGATTGGCATACCCGCCCCATGACCATCCCTAGCGCCTAGGGACCTGGCCCACCGGCCGGCTAGCCATGCCGCCGTGGCCGGTCCCCCACGCCTCTTCCTTTTGTTTTTCTTATTTTATTTATTTTCATGAACTCATGAAAACTCCTTCATTCAAGCAACTTTCCTTGTTTGAATAAAACTCACGGTTTCTCCATATTTTCACGGTTTCATGAAAAATAATAAAATAGGGAAAGGTATCGCGGGACCGGGCTACATAGCCGTCCGGCCATGCCCTAGCCGTGGCCGGTCCCACACCTTGTAGTCCCTTGTTTTCATAATTATTATTTCCCTCATCTCATGAAACTCCTCCGTTTGAGCAAAAATCATGGTTTCTTCATATTTTCTCAAATATTGCTCAAACCATGAAAAAGGAAAAAAGTCAAATGGTCACACGACCGACTAGGCTACTCACGCCAAATATTAAAATATTATTATTTTAATATTCTCAAAATATTGATCAAACGAGCAAAGTCCTACTTGCTCATTCATGCAAAAATCAAGAATTTCAGTCAAAGATCGAACTCTTCTGAAAATCCAAAATATTGCTCAAACGTACATCAGAAAATACCGAAACTCTCATGAGACACGGACATTATGGTGACACGGGCATTCTTCCTTGACCGACCAAGGCCGACCCTAAGGCTTGCAAGGAGCCGGTCCACACATTCTTATAATTTTGACCTAATTTGCTCAATCGCTCATATTGGGTCCAAACTCTTTCCAACCAACTTGGAATTTGCTCAATCGACCATCAGTTGGTCCCACCACCAAGGGCCGGTTCTATGCCCTCTTGGTCGTTCCCTCACTTCTCCATAAATTAGGTTTTATTACCTAATGCTCAGACGAGCACTATTTTAATAAATGATGAAACCAGCATTTAATCATCATTCTTTCACCAACCGGTCAACCAAGGACCCTGGTGCACGCTCACTCGAGCACTTGGGCACCACATGGTCGTATATCATCCCATGTGGTCGGTCCCTCCCTTACTCATGACCTATTTTCAGTAATTCATCAATTGATGAACAATTGATCAAAGATTAGGGTTTCGAACAAACGCTCCACAAATCATCATTCTGAGCAAGTTCAAACACTAATAAATTTATGTTGATCCAGCAATCAACATTCAGATTAATTACATAATATTTGGTAATATGCCAATATTTTAATTAATATTTTATTGGGTCACGTTACTAATAAATAATTCGTCGAATTGAGCAATACTTGCTCAGTTGCTCGAATGTTGATCCAACTATCAATATTCAGTAATTTATCAATAATCGGTAATTCGTCGAATTGATAAATACTTGCTCAGTTACTCATATATTGATCCAACTATCAATACTCAGTAATTCATAAAGCACTTTTGGCTGATTTGGAGGCTTCTCCGGATATGGTTAATAATAGACTGGCTTTTAAAGCTAAAAATGGTAAGTCTCCTGGGCTTAATAAGCCTAAGAATGTAAGTGTTAATAATCAGCAAGCTCTAACTCCAATTAAGCTAGTTCCGGGTAATTCTACTTCTACTTCTGACGAGGAGGAAGAAGAAGAATTTTTGGATGGTATTCAAGTGTCTGGTATTGAAGTTACAGGCGTTATGGATGCTATTTTTTCCAAGACCAAGAAGAAAGGAAGAATGAGAGGGAGTGCTAAACGCAAATAGAGTCTTCTTTTCTTTGTTTTTTTGTTTCATCATTGATTTTTGGTTACTAGCATTTTGGGTTATTTTAGTATTTTTTTTATTTTTAATACCCCTTTGGTTTATGGGGGTGGGGGGCTTTAGCGTCCCCTTTTGTAATTACTTGTAATTACGTTTTTTGCTTAATAAACTATTGGACTTAGCAAAAAAAAAAAAATTCAGTAATTCGTCGAATTGAGCAATACTTGCTCAGTTGCTCGAATATTGATCCAACTATCAATATTTAGTAATTTATCAATAATCGGTAATTCGTCGAATTGAGCAATACTTGCTCAGTTGCTCAAATATTGATCCAACTATCAATATTCAGTAATTCGTCGAATTGAGCAACTCGAATATCGATCTAACTATCAATATTCAGCCAATATTGATTCTACTCAATATTCAACGATTCATCGAATTTACAATATTTGCTCAGACAGGCAATATCAACACAAAGAACTATACATCTGACATGTTCAACCCATGAATCATTGAGCATTCGATTACTCATGTTCGATTCAACAAAACTTAGACTCACTGTCTAATAAGTCAACTACTGACTAATCAAATACACGTCTGCTTCGCAGACTCCACGTTCGTGAAACATCAATCACGTCACTTGGGGGGATATTACTTAGGGTTTTGGTATGGCGGCCTACGTCAGGTGTGTTCATCCACAATGATAAATGTGAGTAAGTCGTGCAAACGGTTGAAGGAGTTAGCAAAGTAGTGGGTGGACGGTTAACCAAGTCTCCGCACGACATGGAACTGGTTTTACCACGATTTCTCACTTTCCCACTCTTTCTCTCATGAAACCGTCATACTTACTGGGATCAATGTGTTCGCCAATCGTCTACTCATAAGTCCTCTCGATCAAACTTATTTTACACATATTTGCAGAAACCTTCAACACATCCACAATCCTTGATCATCATTGATCCCACAATTCTCAGCTTCCCTCCTACAGATCCACCCATCTCCCTCTTTGTGACCGAATTGACTCTGGAACGGCCATTGACTTGGTTTAGGCCGGAGTCCTACAGATTGATCTCTCGAACTCAAAGCACTCCCGTGCAGTGCATCTGTGTGAGGTTAAGCAGTTTGCGCGGTTGAGGAGTCTCGCTCAAACCATCATCTCTTCACTTCCCTAAAAAACTAGAAAATTGTTTTTCCCCATCTACAGATTGGCGACCACAGTGGAAGATTAATCTCTCGGTTGCAATCTCAATTCGTCAAGATGGTTGGTCTTAGAAGATCTAATTCAAATACTCCAGACTCTAGCCAGAGTCTTTCAAACGGTGACGCTCCTCATGCTCATTCGAACGACTCTGGTAACATTCACCATTCTTATTTCACTACTCCCTTTCTCTCTATTGATGCATTCGATGGAGAAATTCCATCATTGGCAGAATTGGCACGGAGGCAAGAAATTTTGGCCAGGAACGTCAATCGATTGAAAGAAGCGATCGATAACCTATTCACTTGTATGGTGGAATTGACAAGACTTTTGGGAGCGGAAATGGTGGAGCGCCCAGACATTGCTGATGTTCCTCGAACCAATAGTTTCACCACTTACGAGAAACCGGTGGATCAGGAAGTCACGCATTTAATCGAGAATCTATGTGAACTCCTGCACTTCTCCAGAGATCAACGAATGAACACGTTTGCTGCACTCAACCAAATATCATCTGATGCGCGAATTGTTCCATCATCTCTAGTAGTTGAGGAAGTTTCCATGGCATCTGAACATTCAATCAACAACATTACCTTCACCGAAGAAGACAGAATGGCGGAAGAAGGACATAATCGAGCCCTGTTCGTAATTGCCTCTATCAAAGATTCCGAATTCAGGAGAGTTCTCATCGATACAGGCGCTTCTATGAATCTCGGCACTATGAAGACTCTCAAATAAGCCAAAGTTCCACAGAGCAAGATTGTTCATCATCCCATATTAATGACGGGTTTTGAAGGAAGCCAGAGTCACGCATACGGGTACGTCTATGTGGATCTGAAAGTGGGACCCATCCAATCCATAGTCAAATTTCATGATTGAGAAAGATCCCGACTATCACATGATACTCGGACGACCTTGGCTCAATGATAACAAGGTCGTTCTATCGACTTACCATCAATGCATGAAGGCTTTGCTTAACAACAAAATCGTCCGTATTCCAGCCTCATTTTCTCCTTATGCTCCAGTTTATGATGATAAGTTCCTGGAACCTCCAAAGAGCATCCCTGAACCTCCAAGGAAGATCTACGGTACTCCACTCCCAGGTTGGAAATCTATTGAGAAAACTGACAAACTATCATCAACAGATGCTAAATCTATCAAACCGTCTACCACACCGCTCAAGCGTCGTCAGGGTCAAGGTATGACTCATAAAAAATCCAATTTCATTACTAATTATGATGCGGAAGGGAGAGTCATTTATCTTCGTCGAAAAGATTAGAAATTAGCAGGGGAGGTCGATGAAAAGTCTCCCCGCCCTGAAGAATCATGCCAGAGTGAGCAATCGCCCGATGAAGAAATTCGAGATGCACCACGATAGTTGCAAGATGGCACGGATTCCACAACTAACGATCTTGAGACTATCAACATCGAAACAGATGAAAGCCCAAGGCCAATTATAATCAGTTCTGCTCTCTCATCTGAGGAACGAGAAGGATTGATAGGTCTGTTGAAAGAGTATCAAGATATCTTCGCTTGTACGTACGAAGAGATGCCAGGACTTGATGACAAATTAGTCACTCATCATCTGCACATCACTCCCGGTTCCAAACCTGTCAAGCAACCGCCCAGGCAGTTCAGACATGATTTCGAGGAACAAATCAAACTCGAGATCCTAAAGCTACTAACAGCAGGGTTCATCAGACCCATTCAACATGGATGGCAAACATTGTCCCAGTCAAGAAGAAAAATGGTCAAATCCGATGTTGTGTGGACTTCAGGAACCTGAACAAATGTTGCCCGAAGGACGATTTTCCCTTACCCAACATTGATATTCTTGTTGATGCAACCAGCGGTCACGACATGTTCTCATTCATGGACGGTTACAGCGGATACAACCAAATCAAGATGTACGAACATGATGCTAACAAAACCGCGTTACGAACTCCCATTGGAAACTTTTATTACACGGTGATGCCTTTCGGTCCGAAGAATGCAAGAGACACTTATCAACGAGCATGACTGCAATATTCCACGACATGATGCACAAGCAAGTGGAAGATTATGTCGATGATGTGGTGGTGAAATCGAAGACTCGAGCATCCCATCTAGGAATTCTGAAACAAGTTTTCGAATGATGCAGAGAATACAAGTTAAAGATGAATCATCTGAAGTGTACTTTTGGTGTTTCTTTCGGAAAGTTTCTAGGATTCCTAGTCACTGCAGAAGGGATCAAGGTCAATCCAGACAAGACAAAAGATATCACTACCATGCCTCCTCCACGCACTGTGAAAGAGCTCCAGAGTTTTATGGGCAAGGTAAATTATATTTGGCGTTTCATTCCTGGGTTGGCTCAACTCATTGCTTCGTTCACTCCTCTGCTGAAGAAAGGAGCAAATTTTGCATGAACAACCGTTCAATAGGAGGCATTCCAGAAAATATAGCAAATTCTACTATCACATGCTGTCATGAAACCTCCGGTGCAAGGACAACCATTAATACTTTACACAACTCCCAGTGACATCGCTATCGGAGTACTTCTCGCTCAAGAAGATGAAGAAGGCATCGAACGCCCAATCTACTACTTCAGTCGTACGATGAGGGATGCTCAAATCCGATACCCAAAAGCTGAAAGAGCGTGTCTAGCATTGATTCACGTGATCCAGAAGTTCAGGCATTATTTACTATCAAACAGAGTTGTGATGGTGGCCAAAGCCGATCCCATAAAATTCTTACTGTCGAAACCTGCACTGATTGGAAGACCGGCAAAGTGGCTACTTCAGATGTCAAAGTTTGACATAGCATGTGTACCGCCTAAAGAAATCAAGGGACAAGCAGTTGCAGACTTACTTGTTGCTTTCCCTGGAGAAGTGATAGACGCATTTATGTGTCTATTTGGATCTCAATTATGTATATTGTTAGTGCTCGATTTTATACTTATTTGATTATTTTATGTTTTTGTAGGTATTTTTGGGCAATAAATGTTTTTGGAGAAATCGGCTCGAAAAGTTGCTAAAGGGACCTCCGGTGGACACTTGCTATTCGGACCTTTCACTTTGGATAAGGGGTACCCTATTGATAAGGGGCATCCACCGTTATTTGCACCCCAGAGCTATTGTTTCCACCCCACGGCTATAGGCACCCCAGTCTGGATAAGGGGAGGTCATCCCCTACCTTTCAAATTCAGAAAAAAGGCGGGAAAAATGGTTTTCAAAGGCAGCAGATTAGGGTTTGCGATTTGGGCGATCTATAATGAGACTAAAGGGCTAAAATCAAATGGGTGTCTTCATTTTGATCTAACATGGCTGGTAATGGGTTTTGTTTTGATCGAAATTGGCTGAATCATCGACATAACTCAAAACAGGGGCATGACCATTCACGGGAATTTCAGGCGAGAGTTTGTGGAGTTTTCGTCGGGATTTCTTCACAGGAAAGAGTTGGTTTGGGCCTGTTTAAGCCAAACAGGATTGGTAAGGCAGTCGTATTCGAGAATATGGGGAGATACACCGAATTTGGATAAAACAGAGGTGGTGAGAAAGTCACGGGAAATTTGGAGTTTTTGTTGGAAGTTATGACATTATCTTCCCTGTTATATCATGTCTTATTTCTAGAAAGAGTTTGGGAAGTTTAGGAAACCCAGGGAATACGCGTAAGGGAGGCCACAGAGGGAAGGAAACTCCGTATCTTTTGGAGAAAGAAAACCGAGTTATTCTCGGATTTATATCGAGGATTGAGGGCCTGTTGTGTATATAAGGAGTTGGTAGAAGCCATAAGAGGGAGTCGAGACTTTGGGGGTAAGTTTAGAGCAGTTTGGGAGCACAAGGAACAATCCAGGGAACAACCCTAGTTGCAGGCGAGGAAGAAGAAGTTGAAGCACATAATACGAGCAAAGTCAGTCATTAATTCCATGACCTATAGTTTCAAATTCAAAAGCTTTGTAACATTTTTCCAACAATTTTCCAACAACTATTTGAGTTTGCAACAAGCTTGTTAGGGTTCTTTGTAACATTGAGTTCTCGTAACAATTATATACATTACAAACTCGATTTTTCTTCAATAAAACACCTATTCAGCCATGTGTTATTATTTTGAGCGTGTTTTTGATATGAGGAGCTAAACCCCAACACTGGGATGACGGAGGAAGCCATATTTCATGCGTGTGGTAATTATATTTAATTCTTTCATGACTTTTTGCATGGATTGTTAATTGTTTTATGGTTTTTATTGAATGGTTGTGATTTCAATTGATGGGTTATACTTAGGTTAAGTCTTTTGATATCCCATGCTTTAGATATACAGTCGTTTCTTTTCAAAAATCTACCTTGGCAAAAACTAGAGTCAATATTTTATTATTATTTGAGCTAAAATTGTCTAGAATAAATATTTGAATCGCATGAATGAATTTTATGGTGGAATCCGAAGTCCCAGTTCTCTCGATATTTGTTACAACCTTGTGAATATATTTTCTTTGTTTTTAGTATTTTCTTAAATCAAACCTTTACAAGCCCGAGTTGAACGAACTTTTACTACCACTTTCTACAACAATTTAAAATAACATCAATTTTTGGCGCCGCCGACGCGGACTTGTATTTAGATTTGTTTTAGGTTTATTTTTATTATTTTTTTGTTCTTTTTACGCCTTTGGTATTTTTTTGATTCTTTTCAGATTTGGAGCGAAGCTACAAGGAAATAAAAAGGGCTATAAAAGGAAAGCATCTTCCAAAGAAGGAAAGAAAAGAGGAATTCAAAAGGAGTGAAGAAGAAGATTTTGTATATATCTATTTTGTTTTATTTTTAGAAACTGTAAATAGGGTTGTATTTTTGTAATTTTTCTTTTTATTTCTGGACATTTTTATTTTTGGACTTTATTTTTTGGACTGGACATTATTTTTAAACCCTACAGAAGGGTTAAAAATTAAATATAAACTGTTTGCAGGGAAGGACGACAGTTACGATACTGTCTCGGCCCCTCGGGTTCGTTCACTGACATAGGAGTCGGTGGCCTGAGTCGACTTCAACGGTTCATCGCCGTATGGTACGGGAGGTAAGACTCTATCCATCCACGAATCCCCTGTCAGTGGGTTTTAATTTTGTGTGACAACTCACACCCCTGCAAATAGAATGTCAAACTGGTATTACAATAGCCAATACAACGAATATACGACTGAGTATCAAAATGGACGTTACTACTTTGACCATAGTGTGAATAGTGGTTGGGAACATCAGCCTTTTCAAGGTTATGGCTCATACCATGATGAGCCCAATTACTATCCACACACGCACGGGTCATACGAGCAAAATTCTTATATTTCTCCTTTAGAAGAGTCTCTCAGGAAATTAGAAGAGTCGACACGTAAGTTAGCTAAGATGAATAACTTAGATTATGACGAAAGAGAACTTTCTTTAGAAGAATCCCTCAAGATGATAGCGGAGACGAACGAAAGAATTGCTCGAAATAATCTTGATTTCCAATACAGTGTTTCCAATAATACCCTTGAAAATGAGGATAGTTATTTGCATAATCAAGATGACGAGGATAAAATTGGTAACACTACTTGTTTAGATGAGGTTCAACCATTTTCATGTTATTATAATGATGATTATGTTGAGGATAGTGTTGATGAAGAATTTGAAATAAGTAGCCATAGTGATCAGGAATTTGTTACTCCAAATGAACTTAATAATGATAATGTTTCTAGTTCAAATCCAAATAATTTTAATAATTATTCACCTATTCAAAAGGACGAGGATTTGACTAGAGATACCCCCGTTTTAGACGATGTAGTATTTCCTTATGATTACGAAGCTGATGATAGTTTTGAGGAACGAGTTTATCCTGAGAATACTGTTTTAGAGTCTACCGATTTAGAAACATTAGTCTTAGACAAAGAAAATGAACTCGTAGAGATGAGCGAGGATGAACCTTACTTAGAAGAATCAATTGACCATTTTCAGGAATCAGATGACCTTGAAATTAGGGAAGTTGTGACTAGTCTTTCTAGAGACACAGAAAACTCTAAGTTTGGGGGTGATTATCATTCTCCATGTGCTTTAACTCTTAGAAAGGTCCCTCACTTGGGACTTGACATATGTGCCTCAACCATTTTAAAAGATTATCTTCATACACGTTTTCCTGAACCTAGTGATGTCCATAAGGAAGTTCAGTTATTAGAAACCCATCCTCTGGTTGATCTGGTTTATTCAGGCTATGATACCCAGATTGACTTTGTCCCACCAAATATTTTTCAACCAGTGGGAACGTATAAGTTTCAGATGTGTCAATTATTTAGTTTTGAGACTAAGCCTAAGTACTTTAGGAAATTAGTATCGACACATTTTATTATGATTGACCGCCAGTTTCATCGTGGTCAATTGTGTGAGTTAAAACTGATTGACTTTAAGGATCCGCAATTATTCAGGTTATTATTATGTGCTTCTAAGTTCTTATTTGAGTTTTTACAGACTTTAAAACCCGAACCGGATCTT
Organism: Papaver armeniacum; assembly: GCA_023531295.1. Classification (NCBI taxonomy): domain Eukaryota; kingdom Viridiplantae; phylum Streptophyta; class Magnoliopsida; order Ranunculales; family Papaveraceae; genus Papaver; species Papaver armeniacum. The sequence goes on from JAJJWW010012625.1 coordinate 168,842, forward strand.
AGCTTTGAGGAATTCCAACACAAGAAAATATTTTATTTGGACCCATTTATAGAACTCCGAACTCGAACCACAACTAGATGTAGTTGTCTTAAACAGAAACTACACAAGGGTGTGCTTTATTTGTTAATTTTCTTGGCATGTTGCAGATTCCTTTTACTTGTGATAGCTTTATTTGGTTTTGATGACCCACAGATATTTCGTGAAGTTGTCAACAAAGATCCGACTGAAAAAATTTCTGATGAAAATCCACCACTGGCGAAAATGAAGGTGCTGAAATCATTTCTGATGAAAATCCACCAACCGGTGAAGGTGAAGCTGATAAAGGCGGTGAAAGATCTCAACCATCCTCTGTGGTTGATAATATTGATGTAGAGAATTAAACTTTCTTTGTAATTTATCAAAACTTCTTTTGTTTGTAAGGATTAAGTCTTTGATCGAGTAATCCCCTTATTTTCTCCTTTTCTCTTATTTAAGATGCTTCAACATAATCTCGCGAGCATGTTCGCCATCGAATCTTTTATTAAGTAAAACCATCCCAATTAAGAATTTCGCTTTATTTCTTCTCATTGCGACAAGATCGCAGCCGCCTTTACATTTTCATGTAATGACCCATTGATCCTGCCTTATCATTTTTGATGGTCTTCTAAGTTTGACCTTCTTATTTAAAGGTCTTACTCTGCCACCCTTTATTGCGACAAGGTCGTAGGACGTCTTTACATTTGCATGTAAAAACCCATTGACCTTGTCTTATCATTTTTCAAATTTTTGCCTCTGCAGGATATTTTGCTTGCAACAATATGACAGGCCTAAACTTTCTTGCGAAAGTACAGCCCCATGACATTGTCGTCTTGCGACGAAATCGCAGGACGTCTTTACACTTGCATGTAAGGACCCATTGATCTCGTCTTACCCTCGCGTTAGTATTATTGCCTCTGCAGGATCATTGCACAAATATGACAAGCCTAAGTTTCCTTGCGAAAACAAAGCCTCGTGACATTTGCGTCTTTGGCACTTATCAGCTCCCTAATGGAGGGTGCCTCCCTTATCATCTCCCTGGTTGCCCCTTCAAGGAGGCGTACATCGGCCATACAAGGCTAGCTCCTCCCATCCGGTCTTAACAACAACCGAGTTGTTTTCATGACCTCTTATCCCTTATACCTATAGAGTTTATGGTTACAAGGCTGCACCCTAAGTGGAGTTTTCTTGGGCCGAGTGAAGATGCGCCAAGACTTGTCAAGAGTGGTAAGGAAGTTCCATGCTCCCCGCACTCTTGACTCAACCGTGTACCTCGGCGCCTTGATCATACGACTCTTGAAAGAGACCCTCGGCCGCCCAAACAGGGTATAACCTACATATATAGTTGGGAATCCAAGGTACCTCCTCCTGGATAGGCTTTCATGGGCCCCAAATCTGCATGACCCAGGTTCCGGGCGGTGTAACCTTTTCCCCGGGCCATGTTAAGAGATTCCCCCTTATATGACGCACTTTAGGTCTTACATTTGCCTCTTACGAAGTATAATTCGCGAACTAGGTGTACGCCATAAAGGTTCGTCCCATTCATTCAATCATGTTTATTCATTCATTCATTCGTTATGTCTTGCCATTCTGTTCGCGAGACATTCGCCGATATCTTGGTCTCCGTATTTTATTGAATTTTGCAAATATCTTGCATTAAAGTACTTCATCTACCCCATTTTTACGGGTAGTATTTCTTTAGATATAACTCTGTTCCACGGCCTCGCCTAATCTTTGTCCCATATCTTTGCCTTCGTGGATCCATCAATCTATAAGCCCTCGTACCAACTACTTCTTTGATAATATAAGGTCCATCCCATTTTTCGCCAGCTTGCCTCCATTTTCTCATTGATATATTGGTGTCTCTCGCAGCACCAAGTCTCCCCGGTTGAAATTCACGTATCTTCACACGCTTGTTATATTCTCGGCCAATCTTCGTTGATAATTCTCCATGTGTCGTAACGCCTTCTCCCTTTTCTCTTCTAATTCGTCCAACTTGATTAGAATGTTACCGCACTAAGATTTTTCTCCCAAACTTCTTTCTTAGTTGTTGGGATCATAACCTCTGTTGGGAGCACAGCTTCAACTCCATATGTTAAGCAAAAAGGTGACATTCCAAAGTAGCTTCTCTTCTGGTCGTATTGTATGCCCATACTGCACTGGGTACTTGTTCGCACCATCCTCTATTGTGTCCTTCTAACTTCTTCTTCAATATATCCGCAATTGTTTTATTTGTTGCCTCCGCCTGACCGTTAGCTTTCATGGATATAGTGGAGTCGATTTCCCACATTTTATTTGAAATGCATTAAGTAACAACTCTATGTTTTGCCCTTCAAATTGTTTCCCATTATCGACACCAATCATATGGGATCCCAAATCTGCATATAATATTCTCAAATATGAAAGTAAAAACGTCTTTGTCGCGAATGTGTTGTACCGCTTTCACTTTTGCCCATTTTGTGAAATAATCCGTTGCGACAATTAAGTATCTTCTCTGTCCTGTTCTCGGTAAAAAAGGTCCCACGATATCTAAACCCCACTTTCCAAAAGGCCACACATTTGTGGAAGAATTTAATGGTGCCCCAGGTGCATGTATTTTCTTCCCATGTCTTTGACAATCTTCGCAGCGCCTTGACATTGCTCTCGCGTCTTCATGCATATATGGCCGATAATATCCTTGCATTTTTGCTTTATATGCTAAAGATCTTCCACCGCTATGATTTCCAAGCATCTCCACTATGCAACATCTTCAATATGATTTCTCCCTCTTCCCTTGTTAACATCAAGTGAAGGTCCATCAAAAGATCGCCGATAAAGCACACCATCTCTTAATTCATAATTCGTTTCACGGCTTTTCAATTTGTGTGCTTCTAATCTATTTCTTGGTACCCCCTTTCATCAAGTAAGCGTGAAGTTCTGTTCTCCAGTCTTTATCGCGACATTGTGGTATGTCTTCTACTAACATTGCATCCGCTTCTTGCTCTTCTTCTTTATTGATTGATGGTGCCAAAAGTGTTTGTATTTTGATATTCCTCAGTGGGGGTCTGTCATCATACTTGATATAAAGGCAAAAGCATCTGCGAGTCTGTTATTTCTCCTTGATATATGCATCCACCTTATTTTTGGTACTGTCTTTGACAATTCTTCGACAAGCTTTCATTACTTTTGCAAAGATGGCTCATTTGTAGCGTATTTTCTGTTATCCGGCGAATTGCTAATTGCGAATCACTGGTAATCCTCACATTTTCTAACTTCATTTCTATTGCGAATCGCAGAGCATGTATTATAGCTTCATACTCCGTTTCATTATTGGTGGATTCAAACTCCAATCTAAAAGAGAAAGCTAATTTATTGCCTTCTGGCGAAATCACAACAATTCCCACTCCATTACCTTCTCCATTTGATGATCCGTCTGCCAATATTTCCCACCTATCCGGTTGGTTAACAAATCATTTGGGTCTCCATGCTCTTTCTTCTACATCCATCATTTCATCCACTCGCTTCATCTTCCTCCAAAGGAAATTTCGCAAAAGTCTGCGACTACCCGTGACTTGGTTGAGGATAATATTTCATATTTGAGTTTATAATGGCTTATTTGGGCATTCCACCTTTTAACTCTTCCCGATCTTTTTGAATTTTTCATTACCGATTCAATTGGTACTTTTGTTACCACCCCGACAAAGATGTTCTTGAAAATATATGAAGCTTGAATGTTGCATAGACTAACGCCAGATTAGTTTTTCAATCTTCGAATAATTCCTTTCTGCGGCATTAAAAGTCTTACCGATATAGTAAATCGGTTTTTCTACTCAGGCGTCTATTCGCAGCAATATGCGCTTAACGCGTGCGACGTTGTCTCAAGGTATACCAACAATTCCTCCTGCTCGCTTTTTGCATAATGGATACTTCCATTAGATGTTCTTTAATTCCTTGTAATGCCTTTTCACATTCGTCTGTCCATTTAAACTTTGATCCTTTTTTCGGAATCTCAAAAAAATGTTTGCACTTATCGATGACCGCGAAATGAATCTTCCTAGTGATGCTAATAATCCATTTAGCTTTTGAACATCCTTTATTGTCGCAGTGTTGGCATATCGCTGAACCGCTTTCACTTTCTCTGGGTCGACTTGTATTCCTTACTTTGATATTATATAACCCAAAAATTTTCCCATGCCACTCCGAAGGTACATTTTTCAGGATTTACTTTGATGTTGAATCGCCTCATCTCTGTTCAAAGATTTCTCTCGAGATCTCGTACATGGTTTTTGCTTTCTTACTTTTTACGAGCATATCATCTACGTATACTTCAAAGTGTTTTATGTATCCATTCTGCGAACACTTCTTCTACCATTCTTTGGTATGTTGCTCCAAAGCATTTCGTAAACCAAACGGCATTTTTGTATAACAATATAACCCCCTCGGAGATAAAAAAAAGCAAAGATGCTCTTGGTCTTCCTCGGCGAGAGGAATCTGGTTGTAACCTTTAAGTCTTTACTTAATGAGTCTTGCTCTCTTGAACTAAATCAAAGTTTTCTTTAGACAAATTATCTATTTGATCAACAAAGATATGTATGAAGATTATTTAAGAAGTTATATTGCTCCATCCAAGCATCTCTTTCAACTCGAACTTCTTCAACAATTGATTACAACTGATATATCTCCATTATTCGTTTCTGGTTTAGAGCTTGAAGGGCGAACAAGAGTTTAAGTCGTAAAAAAAAAAAAAAAAAAAAAAAAAAAAAGCTTAAGGGGAAAGAGTATACCTTTTAACTCTTCATTCTTCTTGCGAAGATTATCACGATCTAGTGAGAGGTTGTGAAATTTTTGATTTTCAAGATGGAGATTATTGCATTTAGCAATCGCAACTTGAAGATCACTTTTCAAAGACATTAATTTCTTGAACTAAGGATGCTTGCGAGATCCTATCGGGACCGAGATGTTTACTTAAAATCTCGCAGACATCGAGACTTGACAGATCGACGTAAGTCTTCTTGGCATCATTCACAAGGTCCGCGAGAACTTTGAAAGCCACGTCTATTCCTTCCAAATTTTCTAAAGAAGAGGAATTTGCTCGGGTAAAGAAGGAAGAGACGAATCATTCTTCGCCAAAGGAACATCATGAGAAGAGGAGATTTCAGGAAAGGTAGTGATGGGAGGAATGACAGGGACATTGATGGTAGGAGAAGGAATAAGTTCATTTGTAGTAAGACTATTATGAGGAACTTGATCTATGAGGAGTTGAGACATAGGATTATTGTCATTTGCGACAAGATTATCCTGCGATGATTTTCGCAATGGGAGAAGAAGGTGTAAATGAGGGAAAAGGGACATCAGAGTAACAGTGTTTAGAGTGGCGATATCTTTTGGGAGTTTTGTCAATAGTTTTGTCATCCTGTGAATGATAAATTAAGTAAGAAACAGAGGCAACGATATTGTTATTAAAAAGTAAATGCTTCTTAAAATACCTTATCACTCGCAGGCTTTCTTTTAGAAACGGTATGTTTAGCTTGCGAAGAGGACTTTGGTTGCAGGGTGGATTCTTGTTGAGAAGTTGGTTTCGACTGCGAATCTAAAGAAAGAAGGGGGTTCTTCACGGTGAACTTGGTGCTGGGTTTATTCTTGCTAAAACAAAAATGGCAGAAAAAGATTAAAAGGAATAAGATAATCTCAACAAGAGAAGCTAGTCACAAAATCAATCAATCATAGAATCAATCGAATCTAGCAAGATTAACAAACCTGGATGCCATGGAAGTAATAGCAGATAAGAAATAACAGAAGGATGATGAAGACGATGGTGAAGAAGAATAACAGAAGAACAGTTGCAGACGATAAAGGAGATGAAATAGAAGGAAAGAAATGTTCTTCACAAAAGACTCTCCTATAAATAGGCAAGAAAGTGTTATGACCGGATAACATTAAATGTACCGGTAAAAGGATGGTTTTAAACACGTGTAAACGGTCATTCCCGATTCATGGAGCTATCTGTCAAGAAGATTTTTGGAAAATGAACGGTTGCGACAAAGAATTCGGGTATCGCACAACGTAAGGAGACATAAGGAGAGGCGAGAAAATGTAGTATTCGGGTATTGCACAACATATTTTCTTATCATATGAGATTCAATTATTTTCCTAACTCGCGAGAAGAGATTGCAAGATCCATTATTTTCCATAACCCATGAGGCAAGAAATGATATTTCATACATACTTCTAAAACTTGAACTTCGCCAAAGAATAGAGGCAAGTACGTACTTTTCAAGTCCAGTATTCTTTCGCTCGTTCCTTCATCAATAAAAATCAGAGACTACTACAACAACGTATTTTTTCTTAAAGATCGCTCTTCAAGCAATATTCAAGAAAAAAGAGGCAAGATGTAGGATCAGAATATCGCGACAACAACACTTCGCGAAGACAATGGATAAATAACATCATGAGTGAGTCGTGAAGGTTAAATATGAATGACACACTTGGATGACGATATGAAATCGCAAAAGTTAAGAAGTGTCGCGAGTATGAATATTTGTATGTCTCATGACACTTCGCAGGGACATTCAAAAATAAAGGACAACTTAGCTGTCATTCACTATGTATTACCCTATATAAAGGGATGAGTGAATTTGTTGTAGAGAGGTTTTTTGGATTGGAGGGTAAGTCATTAGGAGAGAGAAACAGAGAGAATGTTTGTAAGTTCTTAAGTGTAATTCCATTTTCTGTGTAAAGATTTCAAGAAAGTTATTAATAAACATTCATAATTGTTCATCTATTATCTTTGGAATGGATTAGTTAAACAAAATATAGTGAGGGGTGTATTGTGGGATTTCCTGCAACTACAAAAGGCTTTAACTTTTATAATGTCAAAAGTTCATTCTATCTTCCATCAATACATTCATACTGACATCATAGAGATAACTTTTGAACAAGTATGAGACAGTCACATGTTCACGGACGTAAACAACATATCCCATAACAATTTGAAATATATAAAATCATAAAGATTAAAATTGCAAAAATCATCTTCCAAAAAACTTAGAATTTAAATAAATAAATCTAAAATCATGAAGATCAAAATCGTTGGACATAGCTATGTCTACTCACAATAATGTCTATTCCAAACTCTAGTAATCCTTCTCAACAACAAGAATAAATTCTCATAAGAAGTTTCCTAGGTATCAAGACAAACTCATAATGCACATATAAGATGATTTGTCCTTAGAGGGTAGAATCAATCTTTTTCGCCCGGATTTACACCAAGAATAGCTACCAAAGGCGTATAAAAAGATTTTCTTGACAAAGAAGAACATACAAAGTCATTAACGACCATGCACCATAGTTCACAAGGATGATTGTGAACATTCAAGAATCCCATAACAATGCGTACTACTGCCCATTCTTGAACTTCCTTCTTTGTGATTCACCAACAAAATTCTTGTAAAATCTACAAATTAGCTTAGAAGAGTAGTACTCCAAGAATCCAAGTGCCCAAGTCCAAGAGAAGTAGAACAAGTGAGACGAAACGGAGCAAAACACTCAAAAACAAGAGACAGGACAAATATCAGTCTTAACTCATCCAAATTCAAGGTTTCTCATCTCCATTTTGAATAGAATTCAAAGATGAAGAGAATTCAAAAAGAATGAGGTCAATCCGAGTTCGGACGAAGAAGATACGGCCAAAACAAGTTTACCGAATATCGATGTCTACAGTGTTGATGGGTGAAAATTACTCCCTGCAGAATTTGGTAATTTGGGGTGTGGATGAGGAATGAATCTAAACCTTCAACAAATGCATCTCGCGGTGAGTGCTTGTAGGTTCGAGAGATCAATCTGTGCAAGTCCGGCCTAAACCAAGAAATGGCCGTTCCAGCACTTGTTTCGGTCACAAAGTGAAGGAGATGGGGTTGATCTTAGGGAGGAAGCGAAGAAGGTGTTGAGATTGTGAAAGTGTTGGCTTGCTTATGACTTGTGACAGAAAAGTGAGCAGGCTTACGGTTAATGTAAGGAGGCTCTGGATGTTGATTTTCTGTCTCGTCTGAACTTGTGTTGTTCTCCGTTATTCCCTTGTTGTTTTGGAAATAGTATGAGACCCTATTTATACAAGTCATTGAGCCTCATTCACGTTTCTCGGGAAGTGGAGGTAGTGGAATGATGGAGTAGTGGAGTTGTGTGTCGGTAACACACGACCAGCCTTGCCCACTTTTCCTGCTCATCTCTAACCGTCCATGACTTCCTAACACGTTCTTGTGATGGCGCGTTGCACGCCGCACGCCGTAAACCGCTGCACCAATACCCAAAGATGCATCCCCAGTTTGTGACATGATTGATGTCTGAATGTGGATCGTGGATCCACGAAAGATAGCATGTAATGCTGAATTGAATAACTGCGTTATTTCGTAAAGTCGATACTTGTGAAGTATCGTGTGTATTTTATATGTATCAGATTGCCGGTGTGGTAAAGTGATGGGTAATGACTCCTCACTAACCAAATAACTCCCCGACTGTGGTTGTATAACCAAGCTGGTGAAGGCGGACGGATGAGATGATGTTTGAGACACTCATCTGCGAACCGTTGATGAAATTAGGGTTTTTAAAGAGGTGCGCAAGCATCACTCTTTAGCTTGGTCGAAACTAAGCATGGGAAAGGTTTTGAAGAGGACCGACTAGGGCATGTGTGTAGACAACACGCCGGTGTGCACGTCCATACTTCACTTTCCCAAGAAGGCGCAATCTAAGCCACTCAATTTGACCGGTAAAGTTGAGTGGTTGAGATCGATTTGCGATAAGAGTTTGATGCCGCAAAGAAGCCGCGCGCCATGCTCTCTTCCGGCGCGTTTTCCAAGACGACCTAGCTTGGTCGGTCTTGGCCGGTTGGCTTGGCGTGAAGGTGGCGGGCTGATGTTCACGCCCATGTCTCACCGTCTCATGAAAACGCGATCTAAGCCACCCACCTGTCCGGGGTGAAGTTGAGTGGTCGAGATCGATTTGCAATAAGAGTTTGATGCCGCAAAGAAGCCGCGCGCCATGCTCTCTTCCGGTGCGTTTTCCAAGACGACCTAGCTTGGTCGGTCTTGGCTTGGTTGGCTTGGCGTGAAGGTGGCGGGCTGATGTTCACGCCCATGTCTCACCGTCTCATGAAAACGCGATCTAAGCCACCCATTCGTCCGGTGAAGTTGAGTGGTCGAGATCGATTTGCAATTTGGGAAGTGTAACCACGCATGTTTGAGCGGGCGTTTTGGATTGGCCAGGCATGATATGCCTTGGCCGACCATGAAGAGGAGGTAGATGGGTCCACGGTGGTCATGCGGTATAACCGGACCCGCTTTAATCTAATCAGGACCCTCCATTCGTGCCGGAGAAGATGGACGCGCGTGATGGCTTGAACCCTAATTTTGGCTGTCAAAGCCGCGCGACCATGCTCTTTTGGGCGGACGGTTTTGTTGTAACCAACCATGGTTGGCTTTGACCGATGGGTCAAGTGTGTAGGCGGTCACACGGTGATTGTGTCGACATGCTCCGGCCCTTTGAGTCTACATCTACACCTCCATCTGCGAAGATGGACGGTTGAGACCGTTTTGCGACACATGTAATATGCCGCAAAACCCTAATTTAGGTTTTCCGCCCGTAATGCTTGGTATGGACGGTTTCTTGGCAAGCGAAGGCCAATGGTCGACCATGCGGGTCGGGCCGTGTGTATTCCATACCTACTTGGGGTGATGGAATTGATCCGTGGTCATCCAATCATGCTTGTGGAGTTGGATGACTGCGATCGATCATATTTGGCAAGCTAAGGCCGTGTGTATTCCATACCCGCTTGGGGGTGATGGAATTGATCCGTGGTCATCCAATCATGCTTGTGGAGTTGGATGACTGCTGATCGAATCATATCAGGAGACCGATACGGTCAAGTCCTGGATGCTCAATCGGGCTAGTATAACACACCGAGAGGGCTCAATCGGGCTAGTATAACACACCGAGAGGGCTCGGGCCAGTATAACACACCGAGAATCGGCTGCGGGTATTTCGTACATGGATTCATTATAGTGCTTGAGGTTCGTGTTACTCGTAAGAGTAACACTCGGTCGTCATGCCACACCGATAATGGGTACAGAAATACAAGGCCGATATGAAATTCACAGAAGGGATTGTTCTTTTGCATGCTCCAACCTCGGAGGAATTTCATGTATTCACGTAATGGGATTGTTGCTACATGCTCCATTCTTGGTGAATTAAGTGAGGAGTATCCGTCACTTATACACGGCTTTATCTTTTACAAGATGTCGGCAAGCATGATTTTTTGGTTACTTACAAATTTAACCTTAAACGAAAATCCACCATCAACAACAGGCAAGTATGCATACGGGTTTGCAAACGAAATTTCATGACCTGGACCAGTATGCAAACGAGTATGCGTACGAAACCCCTTTTTAGAAGAATCCGATCGAATTCTACAGCATTACCAAACATTCAAAATCATACCTGTTTTGGGGTAAAAACTTTTTCTTCTGGTTTTGGTAAATTTGGGTGTGTTGATGAGAAACGAATTTAGACCTAAACAAATGCACTGAACGGGAGTACTTTAGATTCGAGGGATCAATCTGTACAATCCTGGCCTAAACAAAAAAATGGCCGTTCCAGTCTTGCTTCGGTCACAAAGTGAAGGAGAAGGGTTGGTCTTAGGGAGGGAAGCGAAGAAGGTGTTGAGACCCAAATGGTTAATTCTGAAGGTGTGGCTGTTTTATGACTTGTATCAGAATATGGAACTGGCTTGCGGAATGTAAGCAATCAATTCTTTTGTGTTTTTCTGGATACTTGTGTTGTTGTTAACAAAAACTGTTGTGTCTGGTCGAAATAGGTACAAACCTATTTATACAAGTCATAATCGAACGCACTCTGATCTCATAGGAAGTGGGAGTAGTTGAGTGATGAAGAAGTGGGGCAATGTGTAAATGCTAGAAACCACGTCCCCACTATGAAGGAAACGTGTTAGTTTACACCCACTACTTCTTGCCGCCACTAACTACCCGCTTTCCTGAAACTTTCTTATAATGGGCGTGTTGTACACCGCACGCCGTAAACCGCCAGACCAATACCCTGATGAGCATCCCCCAGTTTGTGACATGTTTGATGTCTCGAGTATTTTCGTGGAAAATGTGCATCAGATTGCTGAGTGGGTCTTGTATGCAAGACATAATTATTCTGATTAATTGTACGCCAACTAGGTGGCGGATGATCATGTCGTGGCAAGTCAAGTCATGGGACTTGCCCTGGAGAACAGCGTATGAACCTGAGACTTATTATGGGCCGGTTACCTCCGCGGCGAAGTTGGACGGCCGAGATTGCAGTTTATGAGAAAAGGTGACCGTTGATTATGGCCACACCTCGTTGGCACCTTGTGATGGCATAGTGGCGCGATTAGAACATGTCAGTGGCATAATGGCGCGTTTGGCACATGCCTGTGGCATAGTGGCGCGTTTGGCACATGCTGGTGGCATAGTGGCATGATTGGCATATGCCATTGGCATAGTGGTGCGAACAACGCCTGGCGTAGCCGCGGTCGTTATATCTCGGCATATTGGTGTTAGCTCCAAATATGGCTTCGCAATATTGGCTCTAGTTGTCGTATCATACTTAATGACCTAGGTAGTTGTTTTGGCATGGTTGTCGCAACAACTTTATCCAAATTAGGGTTTGGTATGCCAAAAACCTAATTGGCGCGTGTGGCTTGTGGACGCGACATGACGATATTTTTGTGTATGTAGTTCCATAGCCGCGCCAAAGGAATTATAGCAGGGCCATAATGTAGGAATAACCACAGGCAGAAGGATAGCCATGGGTGGCCATTGCATGGTGCCATTTTTAGGGTTTCCTGGGCCCCGCATGGCTCGTGGCATGTTGTGGGGACAAAGTGGCGTAATTCTGGGCCACAACTAGAAATTAGGGTTTCGACTAATGCCACTGAAGCAAAAGTCGTGTTTTGATCATAAAACCCTAATTGGAGTTTGTTATGGCTTTGGCCACGAACAAAAGTGGGTTAGCATGTAGCCGCACTTGTTGTGGAACGTTGGTATGATGTTGCCGCGGAATGGCATGTTGGCATGCCGATTGGTCGATAGAAATGAGGGATGGCCAAACATGGGCGTGGCCACATCTCATGTGCATGTGGCGGGTTTAGAGCGACGTGATTGGTCAATGGGAAAGAGGAGGGCCGGCAAGCATTATGGGGCGTGGCCATCTGCAAGTGGCGCCTACTTGGGCAGATCAGCTAGCCTATGGAGCGGCCACGCCTCCTTTTGTTGTTGCTCCTACTTTCCGCGACTCCTCTTTTATTTCTTGTTTTCTGATTTTAGGTAGGACTTTGCACCTACTAATCCATGGCGGATCAATCGCCTAGCTTGCCTAGGTTTAATTTCAACCAACGGGGTCTGATATTGTAGGATCAAAATATCGCGACATCAATACCTTGCGAGATCAATAAACGACAGTATTGCGAAGGTGTCGCAGATGAGTAATATAAATGACGCAATGAATGACGACAGCCAAAACACGAGAAAGATATAAAGACCTAGCGAGATCTAGGAGAGTTGCGAGATTATATATTTGTACACTTGCGATATTTCACAAGTTATTCCCGAAAATAAAGGACAGCTTAGCTGTCATCCATTATGTAATATCCTATATAAAGAGCCGAGCAGGCCAATTGGAAGGGAGATCTTTTACGAGTGTTGGGCAAGTCATTAAGAGAGAGAAAGTTTGGAGTGATTGTAAATCTTTAACTGATTTCCATTTCATCTTGTAAGAATTTTAAGAATTTAATCAATAAAAAATACAATTGCTCATCTTAAAAAATGATTTGATTGTATAGATTCTTGTGAGGGGTGTAGTGTAGGATTTCCTGCAACTACATATTGGCGCTAGAAACAGGGAGCACTGAAGATTAGAGATTGGATATTGTCATTAAAATTGTTCAAATCAGGAGTATGATGGATAAATTGGAGAAAGCGAAAATCAAGGAGAGTAATGGAGAATTGGAATGTAGTATGATTACAAAGACGATGGTTAATAAATTTCATGAAAGTATCAGGGGGAGAATACACAAACGAGATTTTGAAGGAAAGAAAATTATAACAGCAGAGAAGGCGTCGCCCTTGAAAGAATGGGAAAAACAGAAGATTATGTTCACAGCAACGGAGATATCAAGAGAGAATTTAAATCACACATCTCCACTAGTGATTACGATAAACGCAAGCAAGGAAGAAGGAGAATTAACAAAAACAGTGGAAGAATGGGAAATAAATAGAACTTTGGTGGACACGGGGAGTTTAGTGAATATAATATTTTATCATGCTTATAAAGAATTGGGGTATAAAAATGAAGAAATGACTTCCTCAACATATCATATCCATGGTTTCGGCAAATCTATAACAAAACCTAAAGGGGAAATAAAAATACGAATTTTGTTGGGAGAAATTGAAACACAAGTGACGTTATGTGTAGTGGATATGGAATCGCCATACAACATGTTGTTGGGAAGACCATGGGTACATGCAATAAAAATGTCGCCTCGACATTTCATCAATGTGTTAAATTTCCTATGCCGAGTGGGATTGGCGAAATCAGAGGAGATACCGATAAAGGAAAGATATATCATCAAATTGAGGTAAAACATTATGAAGAACAGATGAAGAGGCGAAAAGATCGCAAAAAGATGGCAAGAGCAGTGAAAAAGGAAGAAGAATTTAGAACTTACATGATAAGAGCAGAAGAAGGAAAAGGAATACCTGGCGAAATCTCGGAAGAAGAGAATGAGCCTGCGAAGGAAATAAAAGGACCAACGCCTATGGGAGAACCGAAGGCTAGCTACACTGCGGCAGAGCCGACAAAGGAAGTGAACGTCGGAACTGAAGAAGAACCCAAGATGTTAAAAATTGGGACTAAAATGGATGCAGATGAAGAAAGAAGAACTGTTGATTTATTGCGAGATTACAAAGACATTTTCGCATGGGACATGGATGAAATGCCTGGTATAGATCCATCTGTGGCGTGCCATAAATTGGAGATTGACAAAAATGCAAGACCATTCAAACAAAGAATTAGAAAAATTGCAACAAAGATATCATCCTCAAATAGAAGAAGAATTGCAGAAGAAGATGCTAGGAAGATGCTAGACGCAGAATCATTAGACAAGCAAAATATCCCGAATGGATAGCAAATATGGTCGTAGTCCCAAAGAAGAAAAAAGGGATAAGAATTTGCATAGATTTTACTGATCTAAATAAAGCTTGTCCAAAAGATAGCTTTCCTTTGGCAGATATTCCGCAAATGGTTGAATCAGCGGCAGGAAATGAAAGGATATCATCTCTTGATGGATACAAAGGTTACAATCAAATTCCACTTGCAGAAGAAGACCAAGAACATACTGCTTTCTTCGCTCCAAGAGGATTATACTGTTATACAAAAATTCCATTTGGTCTGCGAAATGCTGGAGCAACATATCAAAGGATGGTAGAAAAAGTGTTCGCGAAATGGATACACAAAACACTAGAGGTATATGTGGATGACATGTTAATAAAAAGTAAAGAAGCAAAAGATCATGTACAGGATTTGAGGGAATTTTTTGAACAAATGAGGCATTTTAACATCAAAGTAAATCCAGAAAAGTGTACCTTTGGAGTTACATCAGGAAAATTTTTAGGTTACATTGTATCAAAAGAAGGAATACAAGTTGACCCATAAAAAGTACAAGCAATTCGCGATATGCCAACACTAGCGACGGTAAAAGATGTACAAAAGTTAAATGGACTATTAGCTTCGCTAGGAAGATTCATCTCGCGATCATCCGACAAATGTAAGCATTTTTTCAACATACTCAAAAAGGGAGCGAAATTTAGATGGACCGATGAATGTGAGAAAGCTTTACAAGGAATAAAAGAACATCTAATGGATATATCAATTTTACAAAAAGCAAAACCAGGAGAGGAATTATTAATCTACCTTGCGACAACCTTGCATGCACTAAGTGCAGTATTATTGCGAATAGACGCAGGAGTGGAAAAGCCAATCTATTACATCAGCAAAACATTCAATGCCGCGGAGAGGAATTATTCAAAAATTGAAAAACTAATTTTGGCATTAGTTTATGCAACATTTAAACTTCGCATATATTTCCAAGCACACACAGTTAAGGTAATGACAAAAGTACCGATTGAGTCGGTAATGAAAAATTCAAAAAGGTCAGGAAGGGTTGAGAGATGGAATGCTCAAGTAAGTCATTGCAAACTCAAATATGAAATACTATCTTCACCAAAATCACAAGTTGTTGCAGACTTTTTAGCAGAGTTTCCTTTGGAAGAGGATGAAGCAGTGGAAGAAATGATGGATATAGAAGAAGACCATGGAGATCCAAAGGATTTATTAACTGAGCCAAACAGATGGGAAATATTGGTAGATGGATCGTCAAATGGGGAAGGCAACGGAGTTGGGATCATTTTGATCTCGCAAGAAGGCAATAAAATAACTTTTTCTTTCAGATTGGAGTTTGCATCTACCAACAATGAAACATAATATGAAGCTATAATACATGCTCTGCGATTCGCAATAGAAATGAAGTTGGAAAATGTGAGGATCACCAGTGATTCACAATTAGCTATTCGCCAAATAAAAGAAGAATATACTACAAATGAACCATCTTTGAAAAAGTACAAGAAACTTGTTGAAGAGTTGTCAATACAGATACCAAAAATAAAATGGAGACATATATCAAGGAGAGATAATAGACTCGCAGATGCTTTTGCCTTTATATCAAGTATGATGACGGATCCAGCTGCGAGATGCATAAAAATACAGACACTTCTATCACCATCAATTAATAAAGAGGAAGAGCAAGAGACAGATGTGATGCTAATAGAAGATGGAACACAAGTGCTCTGCGATGAAGATTGGAGAACAAAACTTCATGCATATCTGATGAAAGGGGAAACACCCAGAAACAGATTAGAGACACACAAATTAAAAAGCCGTGCAACAAATTATGAACTAAGAGATGGGGTAATTGCATCAAGATCCTTTAATGGACCCTCGCTTAGATGCTTAACACGAAGAGAAGGAGAAAAAATATTAAAGATGTTGCACAGTGGGGATGCTGGCAATCACAGTGGCGGA
This sequence comes from Papaver armeniacum, assembly GCA_023531295.1. Classification (NCBI taxonomy): domain Eukaryota; kingdom Viridiplantae; phylum Streptophyta; class Magnoliopsida; order Ranunculales; family Papaveraceae; genus Papaver; species Papaver armeniacum. The sequence goes on from JAJJWW010012625.1 coordinate 185,006, forward strand.
AGATCTTTAGCACATAAGGCAAAAATGCAAGGCTATTATGGCCGTATATGCATGAGGATGCGAAACAAATATCAAGGCGTTGCGAAGATTGCCAAAGGCACGGAAAGAAAATACATGCACTGGGGCACCATTAAATTCTTCAACAAGTGTATGGCCTTTTGGAAAGTGGGGTTTAGACATTGTGGGGCCATTTTTACCAGGAACATGGCAGAGAAGATATCTAATTGTCGCTACAGATTATTTCACAAAATGGGCAGAAGTAAAAGCGGTACAACACATTCGCGATAAAGATATCTTTACCTTCATATTCGAGAATATTATATGCAGATTTGGAATCCCGCACGTTGGTATCTGATAATGGGAAACAGTTTGAAGGACAAAATATAGAACTGTTGCTTAATGCGTTTCAGATAAAATGTGGGAAATCAACTCCTTTATACCCGCAGGCTAATGGACAGGCAGAAGCCACAAACAAAACAATCGCAGACATATTGAAGAAGAAGTTAGAAGGACATAATAGAGCATGGTGTGAACAAGTGCATAATGCAGTATGGGCTTACAATACAACCAGGCGAGAAGCTACGGGAATGTCACCTTTTTGTTTAACATATGGAGTCAAGTCGTACTTCCAACGAAGTTATGATTCCAACCACAAAGAAAGAAGCTTGGGAGAAAAATCTAGTGCGGGTAACATTTTAATCAAGCTAGATGAATTAGAAGAGGAAAGAGAAAGAGCACTATAACATATGGAGAATTATCAGCGAAGATTAGCTAGAGAATATAACAAACGAGTCAAGACACGAGAATTTCAACCAGGCGATCTAGTATTGAGGGAAACGCCGGCATATCAACGAGAAAGTGGTGGCAAGCTAGCGAAAAAATGGGATGGACCTTATATCATTAAAGAGATAGTTGGAACAGGGGCATATAGATTGATGGATCCCGAGGGCAAAGATGTGGGCAACAGATTGGATAGACCATGGAATAGATTATATTTGAAGAGATATTACCCATAAAAGACTGTGGGAAAAGATTAGACTGCGAAGTACTGAATAGATGAAGTGAAATGAGTTCATAAAAAAATTTTTTTTGCAAAAGAATGATTCCGAAGTTGCATAAAATAAATAAGAAATGTGCGAATATCTCGCAAACAAAATAACAAGAGATAATCAAAAATCAATGATTTATACGAATAGGACGAACCTTTATGGCGTACACCCTAGTTCGCGAATGATATTTCGCAAGAGGCAAATGTAAGACCTAAAGTGCGTCATATAAGGGGGTATCTCTTGACATGGCTCGTGGAAAAGGTTACACCGCCCCGGAACTCGAGTCATGGAAATTTGGGGTCAATAAAGCTCATCCGGGGGAGATACCTTGGATTTCCAACTATATATATAAGGTTATACCCTGGTTGGACGACCGAGGGTCTCTTCCAAGGAGTCGGTGTATGACCAAGGCGCCGAGGTACACGGTTGATCCAAGAGTGCCTGGGGCATTTGAAGTGTCTCGGCCATTCTTGGCAAGTCTTGGCACATGCTGCACTCTACCAAGAAAACTCCACTTAGGGTGCAGTCTCGTAACCATAAGCCCTATAGTTATAAGGGATAAGAGGTGCGAAAACAACTGGTTGTTGTTAAGACCGGATGGGAGGAGCTAGTCTTGCATGGCCGATGTACGCCTCCTTGAAGGGGCAACCAGGGGAGATGATAAGGACGGCACCCTCCATTAGGAGCTGATGAGTGTCTTAAGACGCAAATGTCATGGGGCTCAATTTTCGCAAGAAAATTGAGGCTTGTCATATTTGTGCGATGATCCTGAAGAGGCAATTATACTAACGCGAGGATAAGATGAGATCAATGGGTCTTTACATGAAAGTGTAAAGACGTCCTGCGATTTCGTCGCAAGACGGCAATGTCATGGGGCTTTAAATTCGCAAGAACTTCTAGGCCTGTCATATTGTCGCAACGAGAACATCCTGCAGAGGCAATAATACTAAGAAAGTGATAAGGCAAGATCAATGGGTCTTTACATGAAAGTGTAAAGACGTCCTGCGATTTTGTCGCAATAACGAGGGGACAAATAAGACCTTTAACTAGGAAGGCAAAATAAGACCACACAAAAAGAGTAAGCAAACAAGCTTGCGAGACTGAACTTGCAAATATTAATTCAGAACGACTTGCTTAATCATTTGAATATAAGCAATACCACAAAAGAAAAAGTCAATCATAAAATAGTAAGAGCAAATAAGAGAATTGTCAATCATAAAATAGTAAGAGGAAATAAGAGAATTGTTCAACAGTAGACTTAATCTTTCTTATCAAAAAATGCACTTAAGAATGAATTGAAAAGTGTCTTATGCAAAAAGTAATGAAGATAAAGCAGCTAGAAAATACAAAGTTATAAAGAAGTTTAACTCTCTACATCATTCTTCCCGCCAGCAGGAGATGTGAAACACTCTTCAACAATTTTATCAGCTTCAACAATTTTCACATTTTTGCCAGTTGATTGATTCTCGCCAGAACCCCCTTCACTTGGGTCATTATTGATAGCTTCATTATTAGAGGGGATCGCCTTTTCATTTGCGACATCCTCGCCACTTTCGTATTCATAATCGCTATCAGGCAAGTTAGGGAATTTCATCTTCTTCAACTTCCAGAGGTTCGATAGATACAGGATCGAGAGATTTGGACAATAGTATATTATTCACGATGACTTCTGCTTTGAGATGAAATTGGAGAAGGAGTGCCTTCTGGTGATTTCTACTCTGGATGTCTTTGGAATGAATAAGGTAATCCAATCTTCTTTCGGCCCGGTCGCGATACTTAGCAAGAGAAGAAGTAAGTAACGCATTCTCCTTGCGAATCTTGGCATAGTTAGACTCCAGAATAGAAAGGGAGGAGCGAAGATCTCTCTCAGACTCTGCAAAAACAAAGAAAAAAAGGAGTTATATAAACAAAAGATTTGAAGACTTGATAAAGGAAGAATAGATGAGGCAGTCAATTTCTATGACTACCTTCCTTTTGCGAAATAAGATGTTGGGTCAAAGCCAAGCAACTATTCTCCAAGTGATCCATGGCATTGTCAAAATGATCTCCAACCAAACCTTTTAACCGAGCGCGCAAATTCTTTTCGTTGGAAACAAGCAAGTTATTTTCCTTAGCAAGAGAAGAGTAGGATTCTTTTAACTTGGAATATTGGTCTTTCAGTTGGCTGGTTTTCACACTTAAAGTTATTCTACCCTGAATAAGTTTATCCCTCTCAATAGTGACTTCTTGAAGTTTACTTCTCAGCGAACAGAGAGATTGTTCCTGTTCATTACATATTTTCTGACAGACATCAAGCTGTTGCGAAGCAATCGCCATCTTGTTTAACAAAACTCGCTTCTCTTGAGATAGAGTTCCATTCTCATCTGATAAGGTTTCCAACTCCAAATTAGATTTACTCAAAGAATAAGAGAGATGAGATAATTCATTAGTCAGCGAGTCTTGCTTCTGAACTAAGTGAACATTCTATTGGGTAAGATTATCTATTTGATCAACAGAGTATGTATGAAGATTATCTAACTGGTTATATTGCTCCATCCAAACATCTCTCTCCATTCGAGTTTCTTCAATGAAGATTCCAACTGATATATCTCCATTTTTCGTTTCTGGTTTAAAACTTGAAAGGCGAACAAGGTCTTCAAAAAAAAAAAAAAAAAAAGTGGGGAGGAGACTTAATACCTTTTAATTCTTCGTTCTTCTTGCGAAGATTATCACGATCCAGCGAAATGTTTTGAAGATTATTCTTCAATGTCTTAACCTCTTGTTCTAAAGACATTTGCGACATTTTGTCAGAACCGAAATATTTACTCAAAGACTCGCAAACGCTAAACCTGATGGGATCAACGGAGGTCTTCTTGACATCATTCATGATGTCTGTTAAAACTTTGAAAGCTACATCCATCCCCTCCAAGTTTTCTTTGGTAAGAGGGACAGACCCAGATGAAGAGGCAATGGTGGGAGAAGAAGGAAGAATTGAGTCATCCTTGGTCATAGAAATGCCAGAAGAAGAAATTTGATGAAGATTAATGAGTGGGGGTGAGACAGAGGCATTGATGGTAAAAGTAGAAAGGGGTCCATCTTGAGGAACTTCATTGATGGAAAATTCAGGAATATCGACAGTGGCATTTTCAGAGATGGCGAGAATAGGAGTAGGAATTGATTTATCCTGCGAAGATATCGCAGGAGAAGATGGTTTATCCTACAAAGGAGGAACTGATTTATCCTGCGAAGATATCGCAAGAGAAGATGGTTTATCCTGCGAAGATACTGCAGGAGGAGTTGTGAGCTTGAATGAAGGAAAGGAAATAGAAGATGCAACAGGCTTAGAACGGCGAGGTTTCTTAGGGGATTTATCAACATTTTTGTCATCATGCGAATTACAAGTTAAATAAGAAACAGAGGCAACAATATTGTTATTAGAAGAGTAGATGTTTCTTAAATACCTTATCATTCGCAGGCTTTCTTTTAGTAACGGTAACTTTCGATTGCGAAGCCAGGGGAATAACAGGGTTCAGGACGGTGAACTTGGTGTTAGATTTGTTCTTACTGAAACAAAAACAGCATAGGAATCATTAAAAGAAGAACAATGTCAAAACAAAACAATTTTAATAGGAGAGGTCAATCACAAAAAGATCAAATTCAGCAAAACTAACAAACCTTGATGGCTCCATAGAAACAGTAGCAGAAAAGAGATGAGAACAATAGCAGAAGAAAGAAAAACAACAATAAAAAGTTGCAGACGATGAAGAAGACGAAGTAAAAGAAAAAGAAACACTTTCATAAGGAATTCCTCCTTAAATAGACAAGAAAAGGGTAACCGGATAGCATTAAATGTGCCGGTAAAAAGGGGAAATTTTAGACACGTGTAAGCAGTCATCCCTAATTCACGAAATCTTATCGGCAAAAATTGATGAAAAACAAATGGTTGCGGCATTTTAGAATACTGGTTCTCATGACATTCTCTTCTTCGCAGAGAAGACATGAGAAGAGGCAAGATGTAGGATCAGAATATCGCGACATCAATACCTTGCGAGATCAATAAACGACAGTATTGCGAAGGTGTCGCAGATGAGTAATATAAATGACGCAATGAATGACGACAGCCAAAACACAAGAAAGATATGAAGACCTAGCGAGATCTAGGAGAGTTGCGAGATTATATATTTGTACACTTGCGATATTTCGCAAGTTATTCCCGAAAATAAAGGACAACTTAGCTGTCATCCATTATGTAATATCCTATATAAAGAGCCGAGCAGGCCAATTGGAAGGGAGATCTTTTTCGAGTGTTGGGCAAGTCATTAAGAGAGAGAAAGTTTGGAGTGATTGTAATTCTTTAACTGATTTCCATTTCATCTTGTAAGCATTTTAAGAATTTAATCAATAAAAATTACAATTGCTCATCTTAAAAAATGATTTGATTGTATAGATTCTTGTGAGGGGTGTAGTGTAGGATTTCCTGCAACTACAGATATACTGTGCAGGGCACAAAATCTAAATTTGCAAATTAATTAGGTCTATATTCGAATGTTGTGAATTATCACAAAATTGACTAAATTTGCAGAGAAGTTCTTGAACAGTTGGTCCAGAGAACAACATGTGTGTTTGTGGTCGCAAGTTCGAATTCGCCTGCGAGCATAGTTTTTACAAACAGAAATTCGCACAGATGGTTTGAGTTGGAGCGAATAAGCAAGAGGTCACGGGTTCGAATTCGCAGAGACACATATTTCTCTTCACTTTTTTTTCTCTCTCCTAACTTTGCTCTGGCGATTTTAGGGTTTAACACTTTTTTCAAAAAAAAAAATCCGCGCTTCTGATTGGATCATCACCTTGGTGATTCGAAATGGGGGAGGTTTCTCAAAATAATCCTTTGATAACACTCACATATGCTGACCAAGTTAAGGGAAAACAACAACTACCGGTTACTACTATAGATCTAAGTACGCTACCTGTACCAACAGTGAAAGAAGGGAAACCTGCGGTGATTCTACCAGAATCCTTTTTCTTGGAGGGTTGTGATTATTGGAAGTTTAGTCTCATTGGGAGATCAGATTTAAAAGGGATTAACTTTCAGGAAGTGAAAAATAATCTAGAGAAGCAATGGAAGCTAGGTCAGGGTCATGTTCACTTTGTTCCAATGAACAGAGGGTTTTTTATCATCAAGTTGTTATCGCAAGCTGATAAGGACAAGATACTGAATACTGAAGCGTGGTTTTTTGATCAACAGAAGTTAAACCTAATTGAATGGTTTCCGGGTTTTGATCCTGACAAACAGAGAACCTCACATGCTTCCGTGTGGTGTAAGTTTCCGGTTTTTGTAGAATTTTGGTTTGAGAAAACTCTTTGTCTATTGCTAAATCGCTAGGTACTCCAATTGTGGTTGACAAGCGTACACTAGAGCATGAATACAGTCACTTTGCTTCAGTCTTGGTTGATATAAACTTTGCAGATGCTGCTACGGACTCTATTCATGTTACTGTGGGTGGTTTGGATTTTAGGCAGCCTGTGGAGATTCAAAAAAAACCTAAATTTTGTTCGAAATGCAAGATTATTGGACATAATGATCAAGAATGTAAGAAACAAGCAATAGTTCCTCCGGTTCAACAAATTACTGTGCCTGCACAACAGTCAACTAATGGTAATCAATCTCAAAACTCTGGAGATAGGCGTAATAGCAATGCCACTCAAGGTAACCTTGGCAATCAGGGAGACAACGATGGTCAAGATAACAATCCTGGTGGTGAATGGAAAGTTGCTAGGCGTAGGAAGGGTAAGAATGCTCCAAAAATTCCTGTGGTTTCTGAAGTGGTGAATACTAAGGTGGGGAATGCTAATAATGTGGAGTATACTGCTCAGCTGGTGAAGGCTCAGCAGTTGGAGGTTGCTTATAATAAGTACAAAGCTGACTTTGAATCTGCCATTGTTGAATTGGCGAGAACTAAACATGTGCAGGAATCAAATTCGGTATTAGAACAAAGTGGCATAGTGGGTAAAACTAGGCCTGTAGTTTCTAAGTCAGGTTTGGTTGGATCTGGGATTCCCAATCCTGATAGTACTTTGGTTGCACCTTCGACTCCTTTATGTGATCAGCTAATGGCTGGTGAGCTGGTTGTGACTAATAAATTTGACGTGCTCAATTCAGTTCATGTTGCGGAAAGTTCCAGTGATGCTCAATTTAGAGCTGAACAGGAACTTAAGAGAGCTCGTATGCTTTCTTTACACAAGCTGGTTAATAATGCTACTACAAATAGAAGAAACAAGTGTACAAAACTCGGTTTCGGATAACTTGTCAGGCTCGGCAACTTCAGCTTCCAACTTAACAAACCGTATTTTAAGAGATAACTCTCCAAGTATTATTGCTGGTGGTTCTTCGCAGCTGGTTAATCACTCCTCCAACATTAGTTTATAATGCGTGTTCTTTTTTGGAACATAAATGGTTTTGCTCGTGATGAGTCACGATGCAAGTTACAAGAGTTACTTAAAGAGTTTAAGCCTGATATTTTTTGTCTTGCAGAACCAAAGGTGCGTTGTACTGTTTCCTTCATGCAAGGTTTATATGTTGATGGCTATAAAAAAGAATTTATTCATAATGAAGTTGGTAGGTCTAAAGGAAACTTATGGATTTTTTGGTCCATGCATATTGCTACTCCGGTGGTGGTTAATTCCAGTTGACAAGCTATTACTATTAATGCTGAGGATGTTTTAATCTCCTTTGTCCATGCTAATTGTTACCAAGTTCCTCGTAGAAGGTTATGGCAGCAACTTTCTTCTTTTGATAATAATACGCCCTGGTTGGTCATGGGAGACTTTAATTGTGTGTTTCGTAATGATGAGAAGAAAGGTGGCTGTGTGCCACGTACTTCCACTATTAATGAGTTCAGTGATTGGTTGGACAACAACAACCTTTTTGAAGCTGACTCTTTGGGTTCTAAATACACTTGGGCAAATGGTCAATCAGGTGTTCATAGAATTCTTTGCAAGCTAGATCGAGCTGTGATTAATGAAGCTTGGCTTACAAAGTTTGAGAATTGGCGGTGTAAAGCTCTTCCACGTGAAGTTTCTGACCATTCTACTCTTATAGGCTATCCTTTTGTGATTTCTAGGCCAAAAAGAGCTCCTTTTAGGGTGCAAAAGATGTGGTTCACTCATCCGGATTTCATGCGTATGGTTATGGAGAGTTGGAGTGCTCCTGTTTCAGGTTCTCCTGATTATATTTATCCATACAAACTTAAGAGATTAAAGGCATCCATGAAGGAATGGAACCTTAGAGTCTTTGGTAATGTTAATGCTCGTCTCAAGCAAGCTAAATTAACTATGGAAGTTGCACTCCGTATTTCTGATGAGGATCCGGAGGATATTATGAAGCTGAATTTTGCTAAGGAGGCTTCGGTTACCCTTCAAGAAATCCGTATGCGTCAGTCCATTATGTTGAAGAAAAATCTCGTAATAAGTGGCTTAAGGAGGGTGCGAGTAATACCTCTTTTTTTCATGCCAATATTCATACCCGAAGTAGCAGCAATATGATTTCAGAATTGGTAAATGATGATGGGCTTGTTATCTCTAATTATGAGCAAATCAGAGATCACACAGTGTCTTATTTTGAATCTAAATTTAATGGGGTTGAATTTCCAATTGATGATCAATTATTTCATTATGAGCATGACATTATTTCTATGGAGAAAAGTCATAGAATTGATGCGATTCCTACTTATGATGAAATAAAGGCCGCTGTTTATGATCTTGATGCTGATAGTGCCCCTGGACCGGATGGTTTCTCCGGTTGCTTTTACAGACATTGTTGGGACGTGATACAACAAGACCTTTTTAATGCAATCGTTTATTGTTGGCATCATCAAAAGATTCCTAATGGGGTTAATTCTAGTCTTCTGATTTTATTGGCCAAGGTAAGAGGTGCTAATACTCTTCGTAATTTTCGGCCTATTGGTCTTAGTAATTTTTTCTTTAAAATTTTTACTAAGATCCTTGCTACGAGACTTGGTAGTGTCCTTGATAAGTTGGTTTTAGAAGAGCAAGTTGCTTTTATGAAGGGGAGAAATATTCATGAGAACATCAGTGTGGCGTCGGAGATGGTGAATGATCTGAAAACTAAGCGTAAAGATGGCAATGTGGGTCTAAAGCTTGATATTACCCAAGCTTTTGACACTTTGTGAGCTGGTCTTTTGTCTTAGAGGTGTTTCGTAGGTATGGTTTTTCCCAACGAGTGGTGTACTTGGATTTTTCGGTGATTAGCTCGGCTCGTATTTCCATTCTTCACAATGGTAGTCTGGAGGGTTTTTTCAAAATTAATAGAGGTTTGAGACAAGGTGATCCTCTGTCCCCTCTAATATTTGTGTTGATTGAAGATGTTCTAAGTAGAAATCTTACAAAGCTCTTTCTTGAGAAGAAGATGACTCCAATGCTTTCAAAAAAAGGTATTTCTCCTACTCATCTCTTTTTTGCTGACGACATAATGATTTTTTGCAAAGGCGATTTGAGAAGTTTGCATAACCTCCTTGATCTGCTTGGTAAATATCAAATGGCCTCGGGCCAAACTGTTTGTCGCCAAAAGAGTAAGGTTTATTACGGGGGTGGAACCTTGAGTCGTTGTAGAACTATCATGGATTTGCTTGGTATGGAAGTTTCTACCTTCCCGGATAGGTATTTGGGAGTTCAAATTATGCCGGTCTTTGTCAAATATCATCACATTAGCAATGTAGTTGATAAGATTAAGAAGCAACTCTCTGTTTGGAAAGGTAATATGCTCTCTTTTCAAGATCGGGTTGTTCTTATAAATTCCGTGATTTCTAGTTATGCCATTCACAACATGGTTGTTTATAAGTGGCCGCAAAAATTCATTCAGCAAGTAGAAAGGGCTATTCGCAATTTCCTTTGGTCTGGTGATGCTGATACTGCAAGGAAATTTGTTGTGGGTTTCGACAAAATCTGTTGCCCTGTGAAGGAAGGGGGTCTGGGGATCTCTAAAATGGCTGTTACAAATAAAGCTCTTTTGATGAAATTCTGGTGGAACATTTGGTCTTATACTAAAAAGTGGGCTCGTTTTTTATGGGCTAAATATACCACTCGTAGGGGCAGAATTAAACAGTATGGTGTGAACTCTTCTATCCTTTCTGGTGTTAGGGTTGTACACACGGTTGTTGACAGAAATACGAAGGTTTTACTTGGTGATGGGAGATCTACTTCGCTCTATTTTGATGTGTGGTTGGGCAATAAAAGCATCGCTGACATGCTTGGTGAAGATACTTTTGACGGCACTGTAATGGTTTGTGATGTTATTATAGATAACAATTGGCAGCTGACTGGTATTCATGCTCAGAACTTGATTCGAGCTGGAATGGACCTTCATAACTTGCCAGTGTTACAAGGTGGTGTTGATTGCAGGGTTTGGATGCCGGAACTGGATGGTATCTTCTCAGTTTCTTCAGCAAAACAACTCATAAGAAAAAAGTACACAGAAGTTGAGGTTTACGGGCTGCTGTGGAAGAGAGCTATTCACCCCAAGTTAGCAGCTCAGAACTGGAAAATTGTTAGAGCAGCGTGTGCTACACAAGATAAACTCAAGAGCAGGTGTAAAATTGAGTTAGCAAACAGGTGCTACATGTGCAAAACTGATGAAGAATCTCTGGAGCATATTTTATGGACCTGTTCTTTTGCGCTGTGTATTTGGAACTGGATTGCAGGTATATTTAATCTTCGTCCTCACTTTTATTTAGTTGATTCCTACAAGTCAGCTAAAGGAAGAAGCAAGATCATCAAAGAGCTGTGGCTGTTAGCAAACTTAGTAATTCGTTCTGAGCTTTGGCTGTCTAGGAATGCTGCACATTTCCATAACTATTCAGTTACCGTCCATTTTTTCAAACAGCGTGTCTTTAACTTGGTCCATGAATACTCAGTTCGTTTGAAGAGCTGTATGCATAATTCTACAACGGATTTGGAAGTGCTTAATTTTTTCCGAGTTAGGCACAGGCAGGTGAAGCAAATTCTGCCTATTGAATGTTCTTGGTCGCCTCCAGAAAGGGATGAAATACTTATGTGTTGTGACGGGGCTGCAAAGGGGAATCCTGGAGTTGCGGGTGCAGGTGTTGTAGTGAGAGATCATGCTTGTAATTTTATTGGGGCAATGAGTATAGGTCTGGGAAGCACAAATAATTACTTGGCAGAGCTTTACGGCGTAATTGTTGGTTTAGAATGGGCTTTGAAGTGGAATGTCCGAAGAGTTTTAATCCGTACTGATTCTGTTAGCGCGGTTATAGCTTTTACGAATTCTAATGTGCCCTGGTTTGCAAGACAAAGATGGAAAAAGATTCAAGAGAGTTATGATTCAATTCGCTTCGTTCATACCTACCGTGAAGCAAATTTTGCAGCTGATTCTATGGCAAAAAGAGGATGTCTTCTCATGAATGGGGAAGGGTTGAACTATGATGAGAGACATTTTTTTTCACTCTTTAGAATATCCTTATGTTTCCTATTTCAGATTTAAGTAGTTTGTAAGTTTTTGGGGTCTTTTGACCTCTTTTCTTGTAAACTCTCTGTACATACCTGCTATTCATCAATATATTCTTTGGACTTAACAAAAAAAAAATTAAATTTGGTGAGTTCTGTGTGTTGACACAGAGTTCTTTTTATTTTCCGAGAGCAGTTAGTGCATCTCTTGACTGAATACTTTATGCAGACCTTAATTTTGATACTTCGGGAAATTCATGCTACTCTGCTGCGAGTGAGCATAAATTCTCATGTCATATCAATATTAAGGGTTCAGTCAGGGAACATAGCACAGAAAGTATCCAATGAGCCTTACATTAATGAATAATACATGCATGATGTTGAAATTTACAGAATATTTGGGATTGTTGCTATATGAACCATTCTGGATAAATTTCATGTAAATATATTGAATTGCTCAATAAATGCGCCAGTGACAAGGTTAGACATTCATCACTTCATGGCTCTGTCTCTTTGCAGAATGACAACATACTATACGCAGGGTTTTACAATTTTAGCCCTGAACTTTAAACCACCATCAACATTAAGTCCCCTGCTTAGCACGTAATAGTGGCACTGTTGCGGGGTAAGCATTAGATGGTGACATACGAGAACAAACTGAAAAGGCGAGGCATGTGGGGATTACCAGGAAATCTTGATCAACATTTGGCGATAGGCCTGTGCGTGGCTGGCGTTTTTGTGCCTTGATTGGGCCAAGGAGCCTTTGGGATGCGTGCTCCATTGCCCATCTTTATGCAAGGTCCAGGAAGAAATTCCTCTTATACTCAAATTCCAAAAGTGCTACGCGTGTAAAAAGGAATCGCCTCTACACTTGCTCCTTGTCTTATCTGTTCGTCCCTCTTCATGCTTTCTTCTGCGGCGGCGAGCTTCTTGCCGTCAGCGGCCCAGGTGAGTAAATATCTCCAGATAGATAAGCATATAACCAGTTAATATCCCGTATCTAGATCCTTTATACGCTGCAGGTAAAGAGTTTTCCTTTTCCAGGTTTCCTCAATTTGTGTAATATAAAAGAGTACTTGAGCCTTTCTTTTCATATCGATCACCACAGAATTGCATTCATTTTCTTTTCAGGTATTGCTCCATATTCTCTTGCAGCTTCCTTTTTTTTTTCTTTTTTTTTTACCACGTAGGTTGTTGATGTGAACATAATGCTTCTCTGCAGCAGATGGGAACTCCTGATGATGATTACTCTTCCGATTCTCAGGAGAAAAGCTTTGAAGTTGACAAACCCAAGGTTTCTGCGTTTGAGGAAGTATTAAGCAAAATTGATCCTTTGTTTCGTGAAGCTGGTCGGGCTATACATGGTATGCCCCTCACGCATCTAAGCATTGTTCGAGGGCGTATTCAAGCTTCCATAACTTTAGTTGACATGGAGTAGAAGTGGAGACATGATGAAGCGTCCCAGTGTGATAAGGCATCTCAGTGCGACGAAGCATCTCAGCAACCAAGTGTCATGGCTTAAAGGTTCGATGCTCGACTGAAGCGATGAAGGGTTGAGCATAAGAACCTCCAGGCGGGGTTAAGCTTGATTACCCTGTTTATAACGATATCGTAATCCTGGACTCTGTTGCGGATGAACCGGCGTATCCTCAAGAGGCCGTGGGAGCAGTTTCTGAGAAGGATGTCGGTGCGGCTCACGAGAAGAAGACTGAAACAACTTCTGGAGAGGATGCCGAAGCTACTGCTGTTTTGTGAAGGTTAGTGAGCTGAGTTTCTTGTAATGAGGAGAGGAAAGAGAAAATCCGTTTTTTTCTCTTAGGCGATTTTGGGATTTTTTCACGTAGCTTGAATCTTTGATCAATCGATTCAAGATGGTTGTAGTTACTACCAGCGTTCCTTCAAGCTCAAATCAGATCCATGTGAAACCTGTTTCTTATGCTGAAAAGGTGAAGGGACGACAAACCCTAAACCCTACCTCCATTGATTTATCAACTCTTCCAAACCCTACTCTTATTGAGGGGGAACCTATACTGAAATTCCAACAGATTTTTTTCAAGAGGGTTGTAAGCGTTTTCAACACGGTCTCATTGCGAGACTTGATTTTACTGAGCTTAAAATTCAGTCAAGATAAGGAAACCCTAATGGGTCAGTGGAAGTTTTCTTCCAATCAATGCAGTTTCATCCCGATGAGCAAAGGATTCTTCATTGTTCGATTATTAACTGAGGCATACAAGCAGTTTATCCGTGGATCAAAATGGTTGGTGAATCAACAACAATTGAAGGGGATTGATTGGTATACGGGGTTTAATCCTAAAAAACAAAGAACATCCCATGCAACAACGTGGGTTAGGTTTCCAGGTCTCCATGTTGAACTATGGACAGAGAGATCGCTTTTAGCTATGGGGAAGGTGCTAGGTACGCCTATAGTGGTTGATCAAAGAACTCTTGATCTCGAGTATGGTCATTTTGTTGTTGTGCTTGTTGGTAGGCTTAGAAATGTGTTTATATTTATGCCTACTTGTTATAACCGCAAGTGCACGGTGTCTACAATGTAGCACAAGGCAAATACGGGTCGAACCACAGAGACTTGTGGTGCTATATGTTGATCTATGGCTTACTAAGCTGATTTCAGGTGACTTTGTGACACAAATAAGGTTGGGTGTCGATACGACAATGAGATGTGGTTCTAAGTTGCAAAGACAGATTGTAACTAGATTATTGTGAGTACTGGGGTGATTGAATCATCCCCCTAGTTCTATGCTAAGGCCAATCAGTTGTTCATTTTGTCTTGTGCCTTCCTTTGAAGGTCTCAGGTGGATCTTTGGTTAGATAATTCACTAACTCTTCCCTAGTATAGGATGTCTTTCTACAGTACACCCTATCACAGAATTGTTGATTCATTAACTAAGCATTGATCCTAAACAGTTTAATCATAACAAAAACATATGAAAACTGATTATATTAACATACAAACCAGGGGTTTCATCAACACCCCAGCTGACTAAATTAGAACATCAAAAATAGCAAATAACAAATTAACTCTAAGTTTGTGCTCTACCTCTTCTATTTATACATGCACAGAATACAAACCCTAATTCTCTTTTAAAACAGAAATTAAAATAAAAATTCTCTCACCCACGTCTCTGAATCACTTCTTCCTTCTGTCAATTCGTCTTCAGAGCTCCATGCTGGGGTTGTTGGTGAAAAACCCTAGTTCTAGTTTTCTCTAAGTTAGCTTCTAGGGTTGAGAGAAGCTAAGAGAGAGAAAACTAGCCCTAGAGAGGTAGAGCAGGTAGGAGGTGGTGCGGTTGGTGGCTGAAGCAGCTGTGTCAGGAGATGGAGGTGGTGGTTTTGGTTCTGTCAGGGAGAGGGAGGAAGAGAAGGGGATGGCTTCTCTGATTTTGGGAAGAAGAAAGAGAAGAGAAGATGAGAAACGGGTAGGTTCGATGGGGGTATAGGGTTAGGTGGTTTTTTGTGGAGCGGGCGCAATGAGAAGACGATGCGAAGGTTGGAACAGCGTAGGATGAAGATGCGCGAGATCTGAACGGCTCAGGAAGAATCCGGCAGATTTGGTATTGAGCGGGAGCAGCGAGTGTTGATGGGAAGGACGGAGCGAGCGTTGGATGAAGATGGATGAAATCTTCACGGCTCAGAATGAACGGGTTCGGATCCGGGTCGTGGGTAGCTCGAGCCCATGTCTTGTAAATGAGTTGCTACTTGTTGGGTTGCAAGCGATGCGCCATGCGCGGCTTTGGCTTTTTGCTCCATAGACGCTCGACTCCACTTCTTTGCTCTTTTAGCTCCTCAATTTCTACGAACTTTATTTATT
This sequence comes from Papaver armeniacum, assembly GCA_023531295.1. Classification (NCBI taxonomy): domain Eukaryota; kingdom Viridiplantae; phylum Streptophyta; class Magnoliopsida; order Ranunculales; family Papaveraceae; genus Papaver; species Papaver armeniacum. The sequence goes on from JAJJWW010012625.1 coordinate 200,342, forward strand.
ACCTAAAAACACAAAATTAATTAATACAAATATTTATTCTTGAAAACAAAGAAAACTCGTAACTGGGATAATATCCGATTTTCGAGCACAAAAGATGAGTTAAATGCCAATAAAAAGGTGTATAAATATGCAATATTTGGCACTCATCAAATACCCCCAAACCCGAATTTTACTTGTCCTCAAGTGAAACGAGAAATTAAGAAATCCTAACTATACCACCGTCATTTGGTCTCTCGAATGCATTTAGCGTATGCACTAAGCCTTTAAACCCCTAGGTGTCCCTAGTGGACGAGTTGTAGTCTCGTGAGGGTTTACCAGAGGTGTACCCACAAAACCTTCTCCAACTTCAGAGTGTAAAAGAGTCTCAAGCATCCAAGGAGCTATGAGGACATAGAGTTTCTGCATGCTAGTAATAGAAGTTAGAACTACCAAAGAACGCATTCTCATCCTTAAGTGCTTTGAGCGAGAAGTAACCATACCATATGAAAGAATTCGGATTCGATTGTGATCATAAGCCTCGACTTCCGCCTCACTAATAGGGTTTTATGATAATTGCACTCAAAAAGATCGCTTTTTAGTCTCTCATGTGTGCGGCGGGAATAAAGAGAGAAATCCCGCACACGTTGTAGGTAAAAAGGATAACCTTCCGAAATAACGGAGACTCCACAAAAGTGTGGACAAAAGAATCTTTTTCCGATGATCTCTAAGAAAGGAAATCAACCATTAGCAATTTGATATGAATAATATCAAAACTAATGAGGAACTTGAAGAGGCAAGCAACATTCAGAATGTGGATGTGCGCGCTAATTTTATTCGATATCCAGCCTTTAGACAGACTTCTTCAAGGAAAAAAAGGAGCTAAAGGATAGAATGTCAACTAAGAAAAAAGCTCAATCTCCTATTAAGCTTGTTCCTGGTGGTAATTATGCTTCAGATGAAGACGATTATGAAGATGATGATATTTATGAAGATGAATACAATGAGCCTTATGGAGACCCCGATTTGACAAAAATAATTGCTGGTCTTATTCCCAAAAGAGGAATTTTAGAGTTGGAAATAGGGGGTGCAAACGTTATTAATGTTCCTAGCTTTCCTCTTTATGCTATTTATTTGTGTTTAGGAGCTTATTTCTGAGCTTTTAGCGTTATTTTGTTGTTATTTTTTGTGCCCCTTTGGTTTATGGGGGTGGGGAGGCCTCGAGCCTCCCATTTTGTAATTCTTGTAATTATGTTTTTTTGCTTCAATAAACCATTTTGACCTAGCAAAAAAAAAAACTTTGAATGTTCTCTAAAAAGCCTTGAAAACTCTAAAAAACCCTGAAAACTCTAAAAAAGCCCTAAAATATCAAAAGAGCTCTAAAAAATCTAAAGAGCTCTGAAAGAGCTCTTAAAAACTCTAAAAAGCTTAGGAAGACTCCAAAAAGCTTTGAAAAGCTTAAATTTAATTATACTCCGTAGCACCGGGATCTACAAGCTTGGAGATTCGTTAAAGAATGATAATAACAAATCCCTACAATAGTGAAGATCAACTTTGAATGTTCTCTAAAAAGCCTTGAAAACTCTAAAAAAAACCTGAAAACTCTAAAAAGCCCTAAAATATTTAAAAAATCTAAAGAGCTCGAAAAACTCTAAAAATCTCTCGAAAAAGCTTTAAGTTAATTATATTTGGTAGCACTAGTATATACTAGCCAGGGATTTGTTAAAGCCAATCAAAGTAACTTAATTCTTTATAAAGAATGATACTAACAAAATTCCCTACAATAATGAAGATTATCTTTGAATGTTTCCTAAAAACCCTAAAGAGCCTTGAAAGAGCTCTGAGAAACTCTAAAAAGCTCAGGAAGACTCCAAAAAGCTTTGAAAAGCTTAAATTTAATTATACTTCGTAGCACCATGATCTACAAGCTAGGAGATTTCTAATAGAATGATAATAACAAATCCCTACAATAGTGAAGATCAACTTTGAATGTTCTCTAAAAAGCCTTGAAAACTCTAAAAAACCCTGAAAACTATTAAAATCCATAAAATATCTAAAGAGCTCTGAAAAATCTAAAGACCTCTGAAAAACTCTAAAAATCTCTGAAAAAGCTTTGAGTTAATTATATTTCGTAGCACTAGTATCTATTAGCCAAGGGATTCGTTAAAGCCAAATGAAAGTAACTTAATTCTTTATAAAGAATGATACTAACAAAATTCCCTACAATAATGAAGATTATCTTTGAATGTTCCCTAAAAACCCTAAAAACACTAAAGAGCCCTGAAAGAGCTCTTAGAAACTCTAAAAAGCTTAGGAAGACTCCAAAAAGCTTTGAAAAGCTTAAATTTAATTATACTCCGTAGCACTGGGATCTACAAGCTTGGAGATTCGTTAAAGAATGATAATAACAAATCCCTACAATAGTGAAGATCAACTTTGAATGTTCTCTAAAAAGCCTTGAAAACTCTAAAAAAAACCTGAAAACTCTAAAAAGCCCTAAAATATCTAAAAAATCTAAAGAGCACTGGAAAACTCTAAAAAGCTCTGTTTTTTTTTTTTTTTTGGTTAGTCTAAAATTGTATTGATGAGTAGCAAATATTTACAAAAGTTTACAAGAAAAACATTATCCTCCAACCCGGTTTGAGTTTTTAAATCCTTACTAGAAGAATCCAAATTAGCATCGATTGAAGGAATTCGCAGACCATGATTTTTGCAGCTTGTTTGGCCACTTTTCTAGCTTTTTTCCTTGCTAGAATATCTGCATCAACTTCACCCCATTCTTTTGAACCCATACTACCATCTGAATCACTTGAAGTCTCTAAAACTTGTTCATGTGTGCAGCACAGAAAAATCAGAATGATTCAGCCAATTGAGTGTTATTGGCAGCCTCCGGAAGTTAATGAAGTACAGCTTTGTTGTGATGGTGCGGTAGCGAGGTAACCACAGTGTTGCGGGTGCTGGTGTGGTAGCAAGGGATGCAAATTCTTCCGTCCTTGGAGCAATGTCTATTGGGTGGGAATTACAACAAATTACTTGGCGAGAATTGTATGGTATTATTGTGGGGATGGAATGGGCTATTAGATGGGGCTTCAGGAGAGTTTGCATTCGTTCTGATTCTTATGGAGTTGTTGAAGCCTTAAAAAATGTTAATCTTCCTTGGTTTGCTAGACAAAGGTGGTTGGCTGTTTGTAGGAATTATGATGCAATTAGATATATTCACACTTACAGAGAGGTGAACTTCGCTGCGGATGCTATGGCAAAGCGGGGGTGTTTTCTCAATGAAGAGGAAGGTTTACATTATGATGGAAGACCTCTTTTTTTAATTTCAGTTGAAAATCCTAATGTTGCTTATTATAGATTCAAGTAGTTTGCAAGTTTTTGGGGTTGTTTGTGACCTCTTTTCTTGTAAACTCCTCTTTGTAAATTTGTTATCTATTAATACAAATTTTTGACTTATCAAAAAAAAAATCTAAAACTTGTTCCTCCTCCTCCATAACCTCACTAATATTAGCAAGGCCTAACTCATAAGATAGAACTTCATACTTATTATTAACCACAACTTCAGTTCTTGATAGCTCATCCACTAAAGGAGTATAAGGAGTAAAGGATTTGAAAGTAAAAGGAGTGCCCTTACTAGGAGAGTTCTTACCTTTCACTGGAGTCCATCCATCTTTAGAATTCCTAACATCTTTTTCAGAAACACTAACGGCCTTGCCAGCCAAATCAGTGTTAGGCTTTATCACGGACTTTGGTTTGGAATTTGAATTGGAAACCAAATCATTAACTTGATTGGATACGGACTGAATATCAGCATCCAACTTGGTCACGGAATTATCCAGTTTGGTCTTTTACTCGGACACGGACTGAATCACTAACTTCTCTTTAGACACGGACAATGGTTGTATCTCCAAATTCTGCACGGACTGAATCCCGGACTGAATTTGGTTGATAGACGTTTGCTTAACCACTGTCGTAATAGCTGCATGGTTTGCATGAGCAGAATTTTTACGTGCAGCAAGATCTGCTTTAGCTGCAATTGCATTCTTGCATCTAATCAATTTAAGTTGTGCTTCCCTATATTCAATAAAAGAGTTATTCAGCTCTTCCTCTAACTTCTTATCTTCAGCACTTGGATCAACAGCTTTGTTATCATTGTTATCATCAACCTGTTTAGAGTTGGATTGAACTGGAGCCACAGCTTTGTTATCCTTCCTAGAACCAGCATTAGAATTTTGTTGTTGTTCAGTACCATTCAACGCACCTTTTTGTGCTTCATCGGCCTGTATAGAACTGGACGCACCACCAAAACTCAAAGTATTACCAGAAACAAGAGTGTTACCATCTATACTTTGTTTTTCAGTCTCCTGCATATTTTTTTCATGTGCCAAAGCATTTTGAGTATCCACAGCAATTGTAGATTCTCCCACAGTACCCCTATTATGTTAAGCAACCTGCCAGACTTGTTTTGAAACTTTATTGCCCGTGGAAACATTTTGTTTAGTGATTTCCTTGCCAACAGAATTTTTGTTAGATTTCTTCTTGCATTCATCATCCACATGCCCAATAATGTTATAAGTAAAACAAAATTTAGGATTGTTTAGAATATCTCTGTATTGCCAAAACTTCTTACCACCTGCAGTTAAAGTTATGCGCTCTGGAATATGTTTTGAGAAATCAATATCCACCAAAACAGATGCAAAGTGACCATATTCCAGATTTAAAGTTCTTTGATCAACCACAATTGGTGATCCCAGACTTTTGCACATTGAAAGCAAAGATTTCTCAGTCCACAACTCAATGGGGAGACCGGAAAACGAACCCAAACAACTGCATGGGAGGTTCTTTGCTTCTCCGAATTGAATCCTGGATACCAATCAATCGGTTTCAATATTTTTTGCTTAACGTACCACTTTGTTGAACGCCCCTGTAGTTTGGAATTGCTGCTTCAATTTAGAATATCTATTCTCACGAAGAGAAAGATCCATTGCGAGTCGTTCTTTTTCGGTTTCAAGCTCTCCAATCCTTGTTCGAAATCTCTTTTGATTCGAAAACATGAGAAAATGAATTAATGATAATAGTACAAAAAGAAAAAAGAACAGAAAAGTAAAGAAGTATAACAAACAACCTTCTCTTTCAAAGATCATATCCTGGATTAAGGTAGTTTGCTCGTTGCGCGAAGACTAACATCGACACCTAAGTTATTTCTAGCATTATCTAGAACCTTCGCAGCCCAGGGGAAAACTCATCATCATTATTTATGACAAAAAGTGAACGAATTTGGTCTTCTCGCTCGCTAAGTATGGTATTACACGAAGGAGTTCATCTCGCTCAACTTGCACATCAAGGAGAGATTTTTGAAATTTTGCTAATGCCTGTGCACCTCTGTTAGTAATGCGATCTTTCTCATCTATGAGATCACTAACTTTCTTCCTTAAGGTTTTGGATTTCTTCTTGGAATCAAGGTACATTCGTTTAAATTGATTAGCTAAACTTAAACTAGCCCTATGCTCGATCTCTAAGAGATGATATTTGGATTGAAGATCCTTTAATGAAAGAAGGTTAGTCTTATTTGAAGAACTACTTAGAGATTCATTGAGATGAGTAAGAAGGACATCATCATCCATGGGCTGGGAAATGAATGGAGAAGAATGGATTCTTGTAGAGATTATATATGTTTGCGAAAATAGTAAGTCGCAAAGAAAAGCAAATGATAAAATAAAAGGATTTGAGGAGTAAAGATTGCTATACCATAAAGTCTGCTGATTTGCACTTTCAAGAGTAGATACTCTATTCTCGTTGAGAAGTGAGCTCGGCTTCCGATTGTTTAATTCGTTCATCCTTCTTTGCGAGATGTCGCAGACTTCACTCTCTAGTTCTCGGATCTTATCTTTAAGTTGCGAATTTCTCTTTTCAAGATTGCTCGCGTCTTTTCTCAAGGTCGAGGCGACAACAAAAGAAGCTCTCCCGAGACTACAAAGAAAAATATGGGAATGATTAAGATAAAATTTATAATTGAAGTCACAAAGAAATAAAAGGATATAAACATACCAAAGCATTTATTAATCTCGCGAAGTATTGGTGTTGCGATATTTCGATCACATCTTGCCTCTTTTTCCTTGAATATTGCTTGGAGAGCTATTTTTAAGGAAAAATTTGCCACTGCGGTGATCTTTGTTGATGAAGGAACAAGCGAAAGAATACTGGACTTGAAAAGTACGTACTTGCCTCTATTCTTTTGCGAAGTTCCGAAGCTTTGCGAAGTGAGCAAGAAGTTCTATCTCTTAAAGTATGTAGAACAGAGCTAAAGAAATTACAATCACTCTTAATTCTCTCTCCTAATGACTTGCTTAACAATTCAAAAAAGACCTCCCTCTACAACAGACTTACTCAACCCTTTATATATGGTATTACATAATGGATGACAGCTAAGCTGTCCTTTATTTTCGGAATCGACTTGCGAATCCTCGCGAATGTGTAACTGTTTGTCCTCGTGACACTCCTAAATCTCGCCAAGTCTTCACACTTTCCTCATGTTCTGACTGTCGTCATCTATTACGTCATTTATTTACCTCCATGCGACTCCTTCGCGACGCAGTCATTTATTAATCTCGCGAAGTATTGGTGTTGCGATATTCTGATCCTACATCTTGCCTCTTTTTCCTTGAATATTGCTTGGAGAGCTATTTTTAAGGAAAAATTTGCCACTGCAGTGATCTTTGTTGATGAAGGAACAAGCGAAAGAATATCTTGGACTTGAAAAGTACGTACTTGCCTCTATTCTTTTGCGAAGTTCCGAAGCTTTGCGAAGTGAGCAAGAAGTTATATCTCTTAAAGTATGCGAAGCATGAAGTATTTATGAAATAATATAAGAAATCTCTTCAATTTCCCACAGAAATCTTCTTAATTTGACTCCTTAAATGTAGGGATAACCGTTTACCGTGTCTAAAATTACTCTTTTTAGAAGTATATTTAATGTTATCCGGTCATCCTTTTATTCTTGTAGGACCATAATATCGCAACGAAGGCAGGACTCGCAAAAGTTAATAAACAACGATGTCGCGAGGCAGTCGCAGAGCTAAAATAAACACGCAAAGAATAACGACAAAGCGAGACATAAAGAGGACGTGAGATCAGGCGAGGTTAGAAGTGTCGCGAGATTGAATAGTTGTACACCGGCGACACTTCGCGAGACATTCCGAAAATAAAGGATAGCTTATTTGTCATCCACTATGTATTACCCTATATAAAGGGTCGAGTGAGTCTGTTGTGAGGGGGATCTTTTAGAATTGTTAGGCAAGTCATTAGGAGAGAGAAAGTTTAAGAGTGTTTTATTTGCTAAGTGTAATTCTACTTTTCTTGTGTAGAACTCATGAAATTAATCAATAAACATTCTCAATTATGCAACTTTCAATGGACTAATTAATCGAAATATAGTGAGGGGTGTAGTGTGGGAAAACCTGCTACTACATATGCGCTAGAAACGGGGACGAGCGGTGATTGACGAAGAAATTGGAAAGAATTTGGATTAACGAGAGAAGAGATTCGAAAAGATACTCAAGAATTCATTGAAAAAGAAAGATGGCTAGAAGAAGAAAGCGTACGAGGAGCAACCAACGATTGTAAGAAGAAGTGGGAGACTTCTTTGGAGAAAGGAGGAATGAAACAGGAGAATCATCAAGGATGAACATGAGAAATGATGAAGAAGGTCAAAACCAGCCACCAATCTCCCCAGAAGCAAACGTGGCCGTGGATTATGATAGAGTAAGTGTGCATACTTGGAGATCGATTCTGAAGACGAGAGAGAAGAGGAGCGGCGGTGGTGAACAATGGACAAGGAGAACAAGGAATGAATGGAGAAATGAACCCAGGAAACGAAGAAATGGCAGCGTTAGAAAGATTGAGACAAACAATACATGAGGAGAGACGGCTAGAGGCAGAGGAACGAGCAAACTTGACAAGAGAGAATCATGAATTGAGGATGGAAAATATAAGGTTACAAAATAGGAGATCTAGAAGTAGCGTGAGATCAAGTTCTAGATCGAACAGAGAAGAAAGAAGAAGAGTCTTACCAACGGAGAATACCGAGGAAGAAACACAAGATCCAGACGCCTTGAGCATGGCGAGAGAAGAAGAGAAATAGAAGATCGTTATATTCCTCAGTAGAAAATCTTCAAAATGAGCGAAATAGGGAAAATCAAGAAAACATGCAACTCCAAGGGCCGAATGACCCAATTTCTTTGAAGGAAGAACAATCGCACTGGGAGAGAAGAATTGAGAAGAAACCGAGAAATCGAGGATGACATTGAGAGACACTACATAGAACAAAGCGCGACTAGCTCGCGAAAGAGAAAGAATGAGAGCGAAATGGAAAATCAAGAGATGGAGGAAGCAATCCGGCAGAATAACCATGACAACCGCGAGAGAAGAAGGGAACAAAATCGTACCAATAGAAATATTAATGAAGAATATGAGAGGGTGCAGATGATGAGAGCTGAGAGGCCACCAAGAAGAAAACAACCGATATAATGGCGTGCGAATTATCGAAAGAAACGAAGAAGAGCGTCGCGATGAAAGAGGAGAAGAAAATAACGAACAAGAAGGTCAAAATAGACACGAGCGAAGGAGGAGAGAAGCGAGCTAAAAAGACCAGTAGAATCAAATTACGAGGCAAATGAACAAATCTTAAGAGAACTAGCTGAAATGAGAGGATTATTGAACAATAGAAGAGAAGGAGGAAGGAGACAATTGGACGAAGCCATCGCAGAAGCCGCGAAGAATCCCTTCACGTTAGAAATACAAATGGGAGGAATACCTCCTAAGTGCAATCTACCTGCATTAACCAACATCTTTGATGGAACAACTGTGCGATACAACATATTAAGGCTTATATGAGATGTATGTTACAATGGGAGAACCATGATGCTATATTGTGCAAATATTTTAATCGTCAAGCTTAATAGGAGAAGCACTAAAGTGGTTTGAAAGTCTACCAAGGAATACAATTACATCATTTCACCATTTACAAGCCACATTCTGGGAGCATACATAAGTAACAACTCTTGCGACCAGGTATTGAAGATGTATTCGGGTTGAAACAAAGGATTGGCGAGAGCTTAAGACAGTTGACAGTAAGGTGGAGGACCATGTGTAGCGAAATGGCAGGACGGGTTGAGGAGAGATATCTCATACTCTCATTTGTGAACGCTCTCTTCGCGACCAACTTGTTATATATTCAAATTTTTAGAATCAAAAATACAATCACGATGGCAGAACTGCGAGAATTACAAGAAGAATACATCGCTTTAGAAGAAAGACAGAATGAAATGAATTCTTATCCAGTCGTGAATACAAGTTCTAACGCCGCGAACGCAAGCTTGTTGCCTCAATTCATAAATACAGTGGCGAGCACTACGCAGGGACAGCAGGCAAGGAGAGCTGATGAGGGACAGCAGAAGATAGTAGCCATGGGAAGCCACGATCAAGAGGAGTTTGAGCGAGAGAGAAACTACCACAACCGTAACAGCAATAATAAGATTCAGAGGTTAGATCACATGCAAGAAACTTATGGTGGACGAAGGCAAAATAACCGTGGAGGGCAGAGAAGTCATAGAACAGTATGGGAACAGATTAGGATGCCTCCACTGAATGCTAGCGTTGAAAAGATTTGGGAAGCTATACTTGTGATGGAAAATGTACCAGCACCTTGGAATGTTGGAATGGAACCACCGCCAGGCGATAGAAGTCATGAGTTTTGTTCTTACCATCGCTTCCATGGGCATCAAACAAACGATTGTAGAAACATAAAGAGAATTATTCTTAGGATGATTGATCAGGGGAAGCTGAATCACTTTCTAAAGGGAGAAGAAGCAGGTCAGACATTACCACCACCACCAGAGATGCACAGAACAGTGTCAGCGAAAGGAAAGGAAACATTTGTGATAGAAGTAGGAACAAAAGCCAAGAATTTGAACTGCAACTCTATTGTCCACTCCTATCGCACCATCGAAGATTTCCATGACAACGTACTCAGTAGAGTCTTTGCGAGAGACGCTAATGATAAAGAAATAATGAGTCTGGCGAGAACGACGCAGTTAGAAAAGTGGCAGTTGAAGACTATTTCTTTCTCTGCAGATGAAGTACCAAAAGGAAGAGAAACACACGATAGCCCGTTGGTTGTGAAACTAGAGATTAACCGAAACCAGTCGATGGAGAAGATGATGAGGCGAAGCTTGTTGGGCGATCAACTAGAATTCTAATCGACACATAGGAAGTTCGGTGAATATCCTCTTCTACCATACTTACAAGACGATGGGCGGAAAAGATGAAGACTTGATCCCTTCTACATACAAGATATATGGCTTTAATGGCACTGCAAACAAACCAAAGGGAGAGGTTCGCATGAGAATACCTCTACAAGGATTATCAACTGATATTTTATTTTGTGTGGTTGATGTGGAATCTCCATACAATGCGCTGATTGGGAGGCCATGGCTTCATGAAATCTTGGGAGTCGCGTCAACATATCATCAATGTATTAAATTCCCACATCCAAATGGCATTGGTATTATACAGGGAGATTGGAAGGAGTCGCAACAATGTCATGAAGTAGATGTAGAAAGCTGCGAAGAAAGGAATGCCAAAAAAGAAAGGTTGGAAACAACATGTGAGAGATGAGCAGAGGAAGGAAAAATTGATGGTAGATGCTATAGAAGTGAGGGCTGAACATATCTCGCGAGATGAATCCCTGGAGACAGACCAATATTATGACAACAAAGAAGCAAAAGATATGAGGAACAAAAGGCATAAGAAGTGAGCAACTGAAGTAATGATGTGCGAGAATCTCGCAGCCAAGAGTAAAATGAGAATACGATTAAGAAAGAAAAGTGAAATACAACAAGTGAAACAGAACTGTGCGAATACTTCACAGACAAATATCAGCAAATAATGAAACATGAATGATTGAATGATTTAACAAATATAAATGCGCAAATGAATGGGACGAACCTTTATGGCGTACACCCTAGTTCGCGAATAACATTTCGTAAGAGGCAAATGTAAGACCTAAAGTGCGTCATATAAGGGGTATCTCTCGCCGTGGTTCGGGGAAGGTTACACCGCTCCTGAAGCCTGAACCATGAAAATTTGGGGCCCATGAAAGCCTATCCGGAAGAGGTACCTTGGATTCCCAACTATATATGTAGGTTATACCCTGGTTGGGCGACCGAGGGTCTCTTCTTAGAGTCGGTGTATGCACAAGGCGCCGAGATACACGGTTGAGCGAGTGCCGGGATGGATGAACCTACCCTGGCCATTCTTGGCAAGTCTTGGCATGCGTTGCACTCGCCCGAAGAAAACTCCCTTAGGGTGCAGTCTCGTAACCATAAACCCTATAGGTATAAGGGATAAGAGACTGCGAAAACAACTGGTTGTTGTTAAGACCAGGATGGGAGGAGCTAGTCTTGTATGGCCGATGTTTCGCCTCCTTGAAGGGCAACAGGGAGATGATAAGGCGGTGCTCTCCATTAGGGGGTACCAAAGCAGACGCAAATGTCATGAGGCTTTGTTTTCGCAAGAAGACTTAGGCTTATCATATTTGTGCAATGATCCCGAGAGGCAATAATACTAACGCGAGGGTAAGGCGAGATCAATGGGTCTTTACATGAAAGTGTACGGACGTCCTGCGATTTCGTCGCACGGACGCAATGTCATGGGGCTTTATATTCGCAAGGATGTTTAGGCCTGTCATATTGTCGCAACAAAAACATCCTGCAGAGAGGCAAAAATACTTGAAAAATGATAAGGCAAGATCAATGGGTCATTACATACAAGTGTAAAGACGTCCTGCGATTTTGCCGCAATGAACTGATGGCGAGAGGAGGACCTCTAATTAGGGAGGTCTGACTTGGAAGACCACACAAAATGATAAGGCAAGGTCAATGGGCCTTTGCATGAAAGTGTAGAGGCGGCCTGCGACCTTGTCGCAGCAAGAGGAGATAGAATTCTCAATTCATAAAGATATCTGCGACCTCGTCGCGGCTATACATTTCAATAACACTAAAATTATTATTCAACAAAATACATGAGGATAATTAACTTCTTCCATCAGAAGATGAATACCAGAGGCAAGTATGGGAATGGAAAAGATGGAATATTGTTATTCATCTTCCGAGGAAAGAGTTATACATCAATAAAGATAGTCAATTATATTACAAGGAAGAACTAACAAAAAAGGGGAGTGAAGATTGAATTCATGAAAAAAGAGTTCACTATAACAAAGATACAGCAATGTACAGATATTACACGCAAAGAAAAGAAAACAAAAAGAATTACATCTTGGGTGATTCTTCTTCTTCATCGATTCATCGGTTTTATTATTCTCGTCGCCAGAATTTTCTTCTTCGCCCGACTTCACTATCAGAAACATCTGAGACAGGCAAGTTCTCAGGAACCTTTTCAAGAAGCCGAGGATATGTATGCGGAGGGATGTTCGGTGTTTACAAACATACTCCATGGCTCCATTGCGAAACGAACAGCATCATTACTAAAGTTCTCCTTTGTTGTTTCAAATTGTTTCTTCAACTTGGAATACTTATTATTACGAAGGAGAGATTCTTGGCGAGTTGTTGTTTTTCAGTTTCGAGTTCTTCAATTCTCGTTGGAAAATTCCCGGCGAGTTGTTCTTTTTCAGATTCAAGCTCTTTAATTCTAACCTGAAGCCTCTTCTCAGATTCTGCAAATAAGAAACAACAAGTTAACAATTTACAAGCAATATTACGGAAATAAGAAGCAGTAAGGTATAATAAGCAACCTTCTCTGTCAGGATATCATATCTTTAACCAAGGAAGTATGCTCGGCGTGAAGACTAACATCAACACCTAGGTTATTTCGGCGTTATCTAAAACTTTCGCAGCCAGGCGAATTCATCATCATTATTTATAACAAGGAGCGAACGAATCGATCTTCTCGCTCACTAAGTAAGGAATTACAGCGAAGCAATTCATCTCGCTCAATTTGTAGCTCAAGAAGAGATTTTTGAAATGTTGCTAATGCTTGAGCACCATTGTTAGCAATGCGGTCTTTGTCATCTATGTGATCACTAATTTTCTTCCTCAAAATTTTGATTTCTTTACGAGACTCAAGAAACATTTGTTTAAATTGGTTGGCCGCACTTAAACCAGATCTATGTTCAATCTCTAAAAGGCGATATTTGGTCTGAAGTTCATCTAATGAAAGAGAGTTAATTTTGTTCGAAGAACTACTTAAAAAGTGTTGAGATGAGCGAGAAGAAGGTTATTATCCATAGGTTCAGGAAATGTATGGAGAAGAATAGCTTCATCGGAGAGATTATATACGTCTGCGAAAGTAATAAGTTAGGTGGCAATACACGACCAATAAAATAAAAATAATAAAAGAAGGCAAATATTATACCATAAAGTTGCTGATTAGCATTTTGAAGGGTGGATACCCTCTCTTTTTGAGAGTCAAGTTCGGTATTTAACTTTTGAATCGTCTCGTCTTTATCGCGAGATAACGCGACTTGATCTCAATTCTCGAATCTTCTTGCTCAATTGCGAATTCTTCTTCTCAAGATTGTTGCGTCTTCTCTCAAGATCCGAGGCAACTACAAAGAAGATCTTCAACCTATGAAAGAAGATAGAAAAGCTGTTAATACATATTCAACAATATAAAGCCAATGGGGAGATATGATTGTATACATACCAAGGATCCAAGCGCATTCAAGAAGTCAGGAGACATAGTTCTAGAGACTCCGTTGAAAGAATCATTGCCCTCCGGTAGAGTGGCATTGCACACGTTTGCGAGAGTCCCGCAAAGAGAAGCTAGGAGCATCTCCCATTCCTTGGAAAGAATCGAGAAGATACTAGACAAGCTGACCCATAGAAGAAGCGGTTAACGGGGCCCTTGTAGCGAGAGAGCGATTGGAATCATGGTCATCTTCATCGGAAGACTCGAGTTTGAGCTAAGGCGAGAAGAGGATTGGACCTTTCGCTTCTTAGTTAAGGGGGCGGAGGATTTACCCTTGCGAGCGCAGTCCTACCCTTACTTCTAGTTTTCGTGACAACAACTTTTTCAACTTGACCTTCGCAAATGTGTAAAAAGTTGAAACGAGAGGCAATAGTATTGTTTTAAAAAAAAAAAAAAAAAAAAAAAAAAGAGGCAAAGTAAGGGGAAATGCTTCTTACTTCACTCATAAGCGATCGAAGCAATGTCAAGGTATCCTCTGACGGATCCCTTTTGTAGCTTCTTTTCAACCTGGTTATCTGAAAGATTTCACAAACTCAGCAATCGTAAAAAGAAAGTTGCGAAAGCAAAAATTTGGAGTAGGAAACATACTTCTTTTTCCTTCTCAGGCCATTTGAATTCCCAAGGATGATACGCTGCGAGATTCGCAGGAAGAACGTGCGGGCCCGCGATATAAGGACCATTTAAAATCAAGGGTACAACCCACCATTTCTCATCTTTGGAGTGGCGAGGAGTAGTATTATTACCCGGTGCCAATCAATATCCTCGCATGAGCAGTTTATCCTCAGAGACATTATCCTTTTTCTTCAGGCGAATGCCCAAGCGAGATTTCGCATTCACCATAGTTATCACTGAGTAATTTTCAAAAAAGTTTTCCACAGTGTATTTCTCAACAGCTATCTCCAAGTCTGCGAATTTGGGATTTTAATGAGTTAGAGTATAAAGATCCTTTGCCTGCACCACGGTTCGCGAACTCAAGCATTAGGCGAATACAATCGCCACTTAATTGATAAATAGCCCTCGAGAATTTTTCATGGGCTAAGATTTCATAAAACAGAGGCAACTCTGGATCGTATAAGGGAATGGGAAGTCCCGCGAGAAGCTGACCTAGCGAGACTATAATCCTTTGATTATTACATTGATGATCAGAAAATAACTTTGTAGAAAGAATAGATGAAGGTTCTTGATCAGGAATGGTCGATAGAGTGAAGCCCTTCTCGAGCAATTTCTGGTTAACTTCATCAAAAGAAGTTTTGTATGCACGACTAAGGGCAGCCATTATCAGTATGGGAATGGATGAGAGGTTAAAGGTAAAGATCGATGCTAGAGAAAGATGAAGAGAAGATTTGCAGTAGCAGGAACGCAAATTGCGGAAGGAGAAAATCAAAGAAGTTGCAGAGAAAAAACTAAAGAACGAAAAGGAGAGGAAAAAGAAACTATATATAGGGAAAAAAAAAGATCCTCGAGAAAAAGCGAGGTCATTTAATGCGAGAAGGGACATGAAAGGTCAAGAATAAACGGTTGGAAGAGACGTGTGAAAAACGGCTTTAATGGTTAAAAGCGTATGCGGAGCTGAAACGGATAAAGATAAGCGATCTTGTGTGAACAAAAAGCATCGCTCTCATGATATTCTTCCCTTCGCAAGAAGAGTATGAGGAGAGATAGGAGGCGCAAAGCTTGAACATCGCAAAAGAATAGAGGCAAGTACGTACTTTTCAAGTCCGGTATTCTTTCGCTCGTTCCTTCATCGGCGAAGACCAAAGATTATTACAACAACAGATTTTCCTTAAAAATCGCTCTTCAAGCAACATTCAAGGAAAAAGAGGCAAGATGTAGGACCATAATATCGCAAACGAACAGGACTCTTGAAGTTAATAAACAACGATGTCGCGAGGCGAGTCATGAGAGAGCTAAAATAAACGACGCAAAGAATAACGACAGGCGAGACATAAAGAGGACGTGAGATCTGGCGAGGGTTAAGAAGTGTCGCGAGATTGAATAGTTGTACATTGGCGACACTTCGCGAGACATTCCCGAAAATAAAGGATAGCTTAGCTGTCATCCACTATGTATTACCCTATATAAAGGGTCGAGTGAGTCTGTTGTGAGGGGGATCTTTTTAGAATTGTTAGGCAAGTCATTAGGAGAGAGAAAGTTTAAGAGTGTTTTATTTGCTAAGTGTAATTCTACTTTTCTTGTGTAGAACTCATGAAATTAATCAATAAACATTCTCAATTATGCAACTTTCAATGGACTAATTAATCGAAATATAGTGAGGGGTGTAGTGTGGGAAAACCTGCTACTACATGTGAAAAACACTCTTTCTCTTCTTCTCTATCTTCCTCATCGTGATCTTTGTTGATGAAGGAACAGCAACTATTTCCGCCTTTATTTTATCTTCATCATCTTCTTTTTTATTATCTTTCTCATTATTGTTTTCATGGCATCCAGGTTCGTTTATTTTATTGATTTTGACTATTCTCTTGATTAATCTTCTTCATTGAAATTACTTCATCTTGATTCTATTCTTCTTTTGATGTTTCTTTCGCCATTTTTGTTTCAGCAAGAATAAACCCAGTTCTAAGTTTACCGTGGTAAACCCTAACATCCCTACTGGTTCGCAACCAAAATCTTCTTCGCAACTGAAGTCTCTCGCTTCCAAAAAACAGCCTGCGAGTAGTAAGGTATTTTAGAAATATTTACTCCTTTAATAGCAATTTTATTGCCTCTGTTTCTCAATTGATTTATTATTCGTTAGGATGATAAGAATGATGATAGATCTCCCAAAAGGTTTCGCCATAATAAACCTGATGCTTCTGCTGCTGCTCCTACTGTTTCCTTTTCGGGATTCAAGCATTCTACTTTCCCTACAATATCTTCACAAGGCAAATCTCCTACTGTAGCGACTTCTTCGCAAGATAAACCCATTTCTTCTTCTCAAGATAATGTTCCATTCCCTACGATATCATCGCAGGATAAATCAATCCCTGAATTCTCTGTGAATGAAATTCTTCAGGACATGCCTCTTCCCACTCTTACTTTTACCTCACCCCCACCTATTGATCAGGTTTCTCCAATTGGCGGTCTTATAACCATGGGTGACTCAACTTTTCCTTCTTCCTCTACTATTTCTTCTTCCTCAAAATCTATCTCTCTTAGCAAAGAAAATTTGGAAGGGATGGATATAGCTTTTAGAATTTTATCAGATACCATGAATGATGTTAAAAAAGCCTCCACTGATCCCACCAGATCTAGCGTTTCGAATCTTTGGGTAAATACTTTGGTTAGATACGATATCGCGAGTATCCTTAGAACAAGAAATTAAGACTTTGAAGAATAATCTTCATAATACTTTGTTGGATCGCGATAACCTTCGCAAGAAAAATGAAGAATTAAAAGGTATCTCTCCTCCCCCTTTTTTTTTTTTTTTTTTAAAAAAAAAAAAACTTGGTTCGCCTCTCAAGTTTTGCACCAGAAACGTAAGATGGAGATATATCAACTGGAATCTATTGTAGAAGAAACTCGAATGGAAAGAGACGCCTGGATGGAGCAATATAATCGTTTAGATAATCTCCATACATTTTCTATGGATCAAATAAATAATCTTTCTCAAGAAAACATCTGCTTAGTTCAAAATCAAGAATTATTAAGTAATGAAGTGTCGCGTCTCTCATATGCTTTGAATAAATCTAATTTGGAGTTGGAAACCTTATCAGATGAAAATGGAACTTTATCTCAAGAGAAGCGAGCTTTATTGGATAAGGTGGCGATATCCTCGCAACAACTTGATGTTTGTAAAAAAGCATTGAATGAGCAAGAACAGTCTATCTGCCTACTGAAAAATAAACTTGAAGATACTACCACTTGGAAAAAGAGATAAACTTATTCAGAATAGAATAAATCTAAGTGTTAAAACAAACCAACTCAAGGATGATTATACCAAGTTAAAAGAATCCCATTCTTCCCTTGCGAAGCAAAATAAGTTATTGATTTCTAACGAAAAGAGCTTGCGTTCGCGGTTAAAAGGTTTTGTTGGTGATGGTTTCGATAATGCCATGGAAAACTTGGGGAATAATTGCTTGGCCCTTACTCAATATCTTATCTCGCAGAAGGAAGGTAGTCATAAGATTTGACTGCCTTTTCCATTATTTTTCTTTTCTAACTTTATATACCACTTTCCATCTTATAAATTTAATGTCTTTCTTTACTTTTGCAGAATCTGAGAAAAATCTTCACTCTTCTCTATCTACTTTGGAAGCGGCGCATGCTAAAATTCGCAAGGAAAATGCAACTCTAGTTGCTTCCCTTGCCCAATCTCGTGACAGAGCCAGAAGGAGGTTTAACTACCTTAATCATTTTAAAGATATCCAGAGTAGAAATCAACAGAAAGCACTTCTTCGTCAATTTCCTCCCAAAGCAGAAGTTCTTGTGAATAATATTTTACTTTCTAAATCTCTTGATCCTGTCTATGTTGAACCATTGGAAGTTGAAGATGATGAAGTACCCAACTCTCCCGACAGTGATTATGATTATGAAAGCTGCGAAGACCTCGCTAATAATGAAGTTATCAATAAGGATCCTTGCGAGAAAATCTCTGATGAAAACCCTTCAACTGGCGAGGGTGAAGCTGACAAGATTGTTGAAGAATCTTTACCATCTCCTTCAGCTGAGAATATTGATATAGAGAATTAAGTTTCTTTGTAATCTTGCTGAACTTTTCTTTTTGATTGTAATAGATTAAGTCCGGTGTTGGATGAATTAGTTTCTCTTTCTGTCTTATTATAAGAACTCATTTCGCCACCTTATCAAGCAATCCCTTTATTTTCCATTAAGTCTTTTGTTGTAATCTTTCTCGCGATGAAAAGATCTCGATTGCCTATATTCAAAATGTTTAAAGATCTTTCTTGAATGCTGTTATTGCGACAAGATCGCAGGACGTCTTTACATTTTCATGTAATGACCCATTGGTCTTGCCTTATCATTATTTGTGTGGTCTTATTTTTCCTTCCTAAGTAAAGGTCTTAGTTTGCCACCCCTCATTGCGACAAGGTCGCAGGACGTCTTTATATTTTCATGTAATGACCCATTGACCTTGTCTTATCATTTCTTAAGTATTTTTGCCTCTGCAGGACATTATATTTGCGACAATATGACAGGTTTAAACGTTCTTGCGACCATAAAATCCCGTGACATTGCCGTCTTTGCGACGAAATCGCAGGACGTTCTTACACTTTCATGTAAAAACCCCTTGATCTCGTCTTACCCTTGCGTTAGTATTATTGCCTCTGCAGGATCATTGCACAAATATGTCAAGCCTAAATTCTCGTGCGAAAATAAAGCCTCATGACATTTGCGTCTTTTGACACTTATCAGCTCCCTAATGGAGGGTGTCGCCCTTATCTTCTCCCTGGTTGCCCCTTGAGGAGGCGTACATCGGCCATACAAGACTAGCTCCTCCCATCAGGTCTTAACAACAACCAGTTGTTTTCGCAGCCTCTTATCCCTTATACCTATATGGTTTATGGTTACGAGGCTGCACCCTAAGTGGAGTTTTCTTCGGGCCGAGTGCAGCATGTGCCAAGACTTGTCAAGAGTGGTAAGGAAGTTCCATGCTCCCCGCACTCTTGACTCAACCGTGTACCTCGGCGCCTTGGTCATACACTGACTCCTTGGAAGAGACCCTCGGGCGTCCAACCAGGGTATAACCTTATATATATAGTTGGAAATCCAAGGTATCTCCCCCGGATAGGCTTTCATGGGCCCCAAATCTCCATGACCCAGGTTTCAGGAGCGGTGTAACCTTCCACCTGAGCCATGTTAAGAGATACCCCCTTATATGACGTACTTTAGGTCTTACATTTGCCTCTTGCCAAATATCATTCGCGAACTAGGGTGTACGCCATAAAGGTTCGTCCCATTCACTCACTCATTCATATTTGTTAATTCATTCAAGCATTCATTCTGTTTGCGAAGCTATCGCACAATCTTGCTTTATTTCCTTTGATCTCGCAATCTATCTGTTTCAAAAACATTATATCACAGATTCCTTCCATTTCTCCCATCTCCTATGGGTAATATTTCTTAAGATATAATATATTCCATGGCCTATTTAGTTTTTGCCCTACATCTTTGCCTTCAGGATCCATTAATCTATATGCCCCTGTTCCAACTATCTCCTTGATAATATAAGGTCCATCCCATTTTCTTGCCAACTTGCCACCATTTTCTCGCTGATATATAGGTGTTTCTCGCAGCACCAAGTCACCTGGCTGAAATTCACGTATCTTGACACGCTTGTTATATTCTCTGGCCAATCTTCGCTGATAATTCTCCATATGTTGTAGTGCTTTCTCTCTTTTTTCTTCTAGTTCATCTAACTTGATTAAAATGTTACCCGCACTGAGATTTTTCTCCCAAGCTTCTTTCTTTGTAGTTGGAATCTTAACCTCTGTCGGGAGTACAGCTTCAACTCCATATGTTAAACAAAAAGGGGACATGCCTGTAGCTTCTCTTCTAGTTGTATTATAAGCCCATACCGCATTGGGTACTTGTTCGCACCATCCTTTATTGTACCCTTCTAACTTTTTCTTCAATATGTCTGCGATTGTTTTATTTGTCGTCACGCACGACCATTAGCCTGCGGGTATAGAGGAGTTGATTGCCCACATCGTATAAATGCATTAAGCGGCAATTCTATATTTTGTCCTTGACACTTTCCATTGTCGGATACCAACTGTGTCTTTGGAATCCCAAATCTGCATATAATGTTCTCAAATATGAAAGTAAAAACATCCTTATCGCGAATATGTTGTACCGCTTTCACCTCTGCCCATTTTGTGAAATAATCTGTTGCGGCGATTAAATATCTTCTCTGTCCCGTTCTGGTAAAAATGGTCCTCAATGTCTAAACCCCATTTTCCAAATGGCCGGACACTTGTTGAAGAATTTAACAGGAGCTCTGGTGCATGTATTTTCTTCCCATGCCTTTGGCAATCCTCGCAACGCCTTGACACTTGTTTTGCGTCCTCATGCATATATGGCCAATAATAACCCTGCATTTTTGCTTTATATGCTAAAGATCTTCCACCGCTGTGATTACCAGCATCCCCACTATGCAACATCTTTAATATGATTTCCCCTTCCTTTCTTGTTAAACATCTAAGTGAAGGCCCGTTAAAAGATCGTCGGTATAACACTCCATCTCTTAATTCATAATTTGTTGCACGGCTTTTTAATTTGTGTGTTTCCAATCTATTTCTTGGTGTTTCTCCTGTCAGCAAATATGCATGAAGCTCTGCTCTCCAATCTTCTTCGCAGAGTGTTTGTGTTCCGTCTTCTACTACCATTACATCGGCTTCTTGTTCTTCTTCTTTATCAATTGAAGACATCAAAAGTGTTTGTATTTTAATATTTTCTCAACTGGATCTGTCATCATACTTGATATAAAGGCAAAAGCATCTGCGAGCCTATTATTTCTCCTTGATATATGTCTCCACTTTATTCTTGGTATCTGCGTCGACAACTCGTCAACAAGTTTCTTATATTTTTGCAAAGACAATTCGTTTATGGCATATTCTTCTTTTATCTGGCGAATTGCCAATTGTGAATCACTAGTAATCCTTACATTCTCTAGCTTCATTTCTATTGCAAATCGCAAAGCATGTATTATAGCTTCATATTCTGTTTCATTATTTGTTGATGCAAACTCCAATCTGAAAGAAAGAGCTATTTTATTACCCTCTGGCGATATCACAACAATTCCTATTCCATTTCCTTCTCCATTCGATGACCCATCTACTAATATTTCCCATCTATCTGGCTCCGTTAACAAATCTTTCGGATCTCCATGTTCTTCCTCTACATCCATCATTTCTTCTACTGATTCATCCTCTTCCAAAGGAAATTCGGCTAGAAAGTCTGCGACAACCTGTGATTTTGGCGAAGATAGTATTTCATATTTGAGTTTGCAATGACTTATTTGAGCATTCCATCTTTCAACTCTTCCCGACCTCTTTGAATTCTTCATCACTGATTCTATTGGTACTTTTGTCACCACCTTGACAACATGCGCTTGAAAATATATACGAAGCTTAAATATTGCATAAACTAATGCCAAGATTAGTTTTTCAATTTTTGAGTAATTCCTTTCTGCAGCGTTGAAAGTTTTGCTGATGTAATAAATTGGTTTCTCTACTCCTGCGTCCACTCGCAGTAACACTGCACTTAATGCATGCGAGGTTGTCGCAAGATAAATCAACAATTCTTCTCCTTCTTCTGCTTTTTGCAAAATTGATATATCCATTAAATGTTCCTTTATTCCTTGCAAGGCTTTCTCGCACTCATCTGTCCATTTAAACTTCGATCCTTTCTAAGGATATTGAAAAAGTGCTTGCATTTGTCAGATGATCGCGAGATGAACCTCCCTAGCGAAGCTAACAACCCATTTAACTTTTGAACATCTTTTATTGTCATTTGGTGTTGGCATATCGCGAACTGCTTGTACTTTTTCTGGGTCGACTTGAATTCCTTCTTTGGATATAATATACCCTAAAAATTTTCGAGGCGACTCAAAGGTGCATTTTTAAGGTTTACTTTGATATTAAATTGCCTCATTTGTTCAAAAATTTCTTTCAAATCTCGTACGTGGTCTTTTGCTTTTCTACTTTTTATTAACATATCATCTACATATACCTCCAATGTTTTGTGTATCCATCTCGCGAACACCTTCTCCACCATCCTTTGGTATGTCGCTTAGGCATTTTCATGAGACCAAACGGCATTTTTTTATAACAGTACAATCCACTTGGAGCAAAGAAAGCAGTATGTTCTTGGTCTTCTTCGGCGAGAGGAATTTGATTGTAACCCTTATATCCATCAAGAGATGATATCCTTTCATTTCCTGCCGCTGCTTCAACCAATTGCGGAATATCTGGTAATGGGAAACTATCTTTAGGACAAGCTTTATTTAGATCAGTAAAGTCTATACAAATTCTTATTCCTTTTTTCTTCTTTGGGACTATAACCATATTTGCTATCCATTCGGGATATTTTGCTTGTCTAATAATTCCGCGTCCAACATTTTACGCAATTCTTCTTCTATTTGAGGGTGATATCTTTGTCGCGATCTTTCTAATTCTTTGTTTAAATGGTTTTACATTCTTGTCAATTTCCAATTTATGGCAAGCCACTGATGGATCTATACCAGGCATTTCATCCATATCCCATGCGAAAATATCTTTGTAATCTCGCAGCAACTCACTTGATTCTTCTTTCTTCATCCGCTTCCATTTTAGTCCCAATTTTTAAGATTTTAGGTTCCTCCTCGGTTCCAACATTCACTTCTTTTGTTTGTTCTACTGCGACATAACTAGACTTCGGTTCTCCCATAGGAGTCGGTCCTCTCATTTCCTTCGCGAACTCACTCCCTTTTTCCATGATTTCGCCAGGTATTCCTTTTCCCTCTTTTGCTCTTATCATGTAAATTCTAAATTCTTCTTCTTTCTTAGCTGCTTTTATCATCTTCCTGCGATCTTTTCGCTTCTTCACTTGCCCTTCATAATGCTTTACCTCGATTTGATGATATATTCTTCCTTTATCAATATCTCCTCTGATCTCACCAATTCCACTCGGCATAGGAAATTTGATGCAACGATGGAGTGTTGACGCTCACCGCCTTAATTGCATGTACCCAAGGTTTCCCTAACAATATGTGGTACGGCGATTCCATATCCACTACACTTAATGTTACTTGTGTTTCAATTTCTCAGAGTAAAATTCGTAATTTTATCTCCCCTTTAGGTATCTTGTTATAGATTTTCCAAAACCATGAATATAATATCTTGGAGAATTCATTTCTTCATCTTTATATCCTAATTTTTGTAGGTATGGTAAAACATGATACTCACCAAACTCCTGTATCCACCAAAGTTCTATTTATTTCCCATTCTTCCATTTTGCTTTTGTCGATTCTTCTCTTTTTCTACTTGCATTTATCGTGATCACTAGTGGAGATATATGATTCAAATTTTCTCTAGGTACTTCTGCGGCTGTGAATGTTATTTTCTGCTTTTCCCATTCCTTCAAAGACGATGTCTTCTCCTCATCTATAATCTTCTTTCCTTCAAAATCTCGTTTATGTATCCTTCCTCTAATATTTTCGTGGAATTCATTAACCATTGCTTTTGTAATTGAATTGTATTCCATATCTTCATTATGTTCCTTGCTTCTTAATTCTTCTATCTCATCTGATTTAACTTTTTCCTTTCTCATTTTTTTTTGATTTAAGCGATTTTAATTGTACTCTTCGATCTTCAATCTTGTTCAATCCCTGTTTCTAGCGCATATGTAGTTGCAGGAAATCCTACACTACACACCTCACTCGAATTCGCTTAATCAATCCATTTGAAGATGAATAATAATATGTTTTATTAATTGTTTTCTTGAAAGATTTACAAAGAAATGTAGAACAGAGCTAAAGAAATTACAATCACTCTTAATTCTCTCTCCTAATGACTTGCTTAACAATTCAAAAAGACCTCCCTCTACAATAGACTTACTCAACCCTTTATATAGGGTATTACATAATGGATGACAGCTAAGCTGTCCTTTATTTTCGGAATCGACTTGCGAATCATCGCGAATGTGTAACTGTTTGTCCTCGTGACACTCCTAAATCTCGCCAAGTCTTCACACTTTCCTCATGTTCTGACTGTCGTCATCTATTACGTCATTTATTTACCTCCATGCGACTCCTTCGCGACGCAGTCATTTATTAATCTCGCGAAGTATTGGTGTTGCGATATTCTGATCCTACAGGAGGAGAGATCTTTTTCGAGTGTGGAGCAAGTCATTAGGAGAGAGAAAGTTCATAGTGATTGTAATTTCTTTAGCTCTTTTCCATTTTATCTTGTAATCATTCAAGAAGTTAATCAATAAAATTATAATTTTTCATCTTAAAATGGTTTGATTGTGTGGATTCTTGTGAGGGGTGTAATGTAGGATTTCCTGCAACTACATATTGGCGCTAGAAACAGGGAGAGAGTGAAGATTGACATCGTGATTTGAAAAAATTTGGAGTAATAGGGAAGGAATTTCATATAATTTTCAACAATTTACTGAAATTGAGAAATGGCTAGAAGAAGATATGCATCAGAACAACCAACAACTGTTAGAAGAAGTAGGAGACTTGCTGGAGAAGGGAGAAATGAAATGGGAGAATCTTCAAGAATGAATACAAGAAATAATGAAGAAAATCAAATTCAATCACCAATTCAAGCGATCGAATAGAACTGTGGATTATGATAGAGTAAGCGTGCATACTTGGAGATCAGACTCTGGACGAAAGGAGAAGAACAACAATTGATAAACAATGGACAAGAGGAGAGAGACCGAGAAGTGATTAGAGAAATAATTCATGGAAATGAAGAGGTCGCAGCATTAGAGACATTGAGACAAACAATACATGAAGAAAGGAGATTAGAAGCAGAGGAACGTGCAAATTTGACAAGGCAAAATCATGAGTTGAGGATGGAAAATATGAGATTACAAAACAGAAGGTCGAGAAGCACTACAAGGTCGAGAAGCACTACAAGGTCGAGAAGCACTACAAGGTCAAGCTCAAGATCAGTTAGAGAGGAAGAAAAACTTTACCTATAGAAAATGCTAATGAAGAAAATCGAGAGGAAGTGCGAAATCCAGGCGAAGAACATTGCGAAAGAAGAAAAATAATGGAAGATCGTTATATCCCATGTCCCGAGACTCTTCAAAATGGGCGAAATGATGGAAATCAAGGAAATAGGCAGCGTCAGGGGCGGAATAATCCAAGCAATGAAGAAAATCAGGAAGAAGGAAGAAGAATATTGCATGGGAGAGAAACGCAGAGGAAGCAAAAAGAAATTGAAGATGAAATTGAAAGACACTATGCTGAGCAAGCACGTCTAGCTTGCGAAAGGGAAAGATTGAGAACAGAAATGGAAGAACAAGAGTTACAAGAGGCAATTCGCCAGAATAATCATGATAATAGAGAAAGAAGGAGAGAACAAAATCGCAACAATGGTAATATCAATGAAGAGTATGAAAGAGTACAAAGGAGAATCGAAAGGCAGCAAAGAAGAGAAAATGATAGATATAACGGCTGTGCGAATTCAAAGAGAGGAATGAAAGAGAAGATCGCAGAGAAAGACAAGAAGAGAATGATGAACAAGAAAGTCAAAAACAGACATGAAGCCTTAAGAAGAGAGGCGAAGTTAAAAAGACCAATGGAGCCAAACTCTGGTGTAAATGAACAAATTCTGAGAGAATTGGCGGAAATGAGAGGAACGTTAAATAATAAAAGGGGAGGAGGAAAGAGACAATTGGATGAGGCCATAGAAGAAGCTGCGAAGACTCCATTCACACAAGAAGTACAATTAGGAGGAATACCCCCAAAGTGCAACTTACCTACGTTAACCAAACATTTTCGATGGGACAACTTGTGCAATACAACGTATCAAAGCTTATGTGAGATGTATGTTACAATGGGAGAACCATGATGCTATACTGTGAAAATATTTTGCATCAAGTTTGACAGGAGAAGCTTTGAAATGGTTTGAAGGATTACCGAGGAATACAATAACATCTTTCAATCATTTGCAGGCTATATTTTTAGGGGCATACATAAGTAATAACTCCTCGCGACCTGGTATTGAAGATGTATTTGGGTTAAAACAAAGGGTTGGTGAAAGTATGAAGCATCTAACAATGAGATGGAAGACAATGTGCAGTGATATGGCTGGTCGTGTGGATGAGAGATATCTCATTCTATCATTCATTAACGCTATGTTCGCAACCAATCTACTATATATTCAAATTTTCAGAATCAAGAATACAATCACAATGACTGAGTTGCGAGAACTTCAAGAGGAGTACATTGCTCTAGAGGAAAAGCAAAACGAGATGGAATCATATCCCGTTGCGAACACAAGTTCAAAAGCTGCGAATGCAAGCTTGTTACCTAAACTAATAAACACAGTGGCGAGCACCTCGCAGGGTCAACAAGAAACGATAACGGACGATGGTCAGCGAAAGTTAGTAGCCATGGGGAGTCGTGATCAGGAGGAATTTGAGAGAGAGAGAGAAACTTCTATAACCGTGGAGGAAATAACAAAATTCAAAGACTTGATCAGCCACAAGAAACTTATGGAAGTCAGAGGCAGAGTTATCATAGAGGACAGCGAAGTCATAGGGTAGTCTGGGAAGAAATCAAGATGCCACCACTGAATGCTAGTGTGGAGAAAATATGGGAAGCTATAATCTTAATGGAAAATATACCTGCGCCATGGAACATGGGAAGTGAGCCACCTCCGAGTGACAGAAGTCATGAATTTTGTTCTTATCAACATTTTCATGGACACTCCACAAACGATTGTAGAAATGTAAAAAGAATCATCATCAGAATGATAGACCAAGGGAAACTAAATCAATTTCTACAAAATCAACCTCAATCTCAACCATTACCACCACCGCCAGAAATTCACAGAGCAAACACAACAAAAGGAGGAGAAACGTTTGTGGTAGAAGTTGGAGCGAAAGCCAAGAATTTGTCTTGCAACTCTATTGTACATTCGTACAGGACAGTAGAAGATTTTCATGATAGTGTTATCAGTAGGGTTTTCGCAAGAGATGCTGATAATAGAGAAATAATGAACATCGCGAAGACATCGCCACTAAAGGAATGGCAAAAGCAGATTATTTCTTTTACCGCAGAAGAAGTACCTGAGGGTGGAGAGATGCATGACAACCCATTAGTGGTAAGATTGGAGATTAACCCAAAACCTGTTGATGATGAAGATGATGAGGCAGAAAATTCATGGGCAATCAATAGAATCTTAATCGATACTGGAAGCTCTGTAAATATCCTTTTTTATCATACTTACAAAACTATGGGAGGGAAGGACGAAGATCTAATACCTTCAACTTATAAGATCTATGGTTTTGATGTGATTTTTATGTTGTTGTAGAAAGTGGTAGTAAAAGTTCGTTCAACTCGGACTTGTAAAGATTCGATTTCAGACTTAAAAATAGAAAACACTAAAAACAAAGAAAATATATACAAAAAGTTATCACAAATATTGAGAGGTACTAGGACTCAGGATTCCACCATAAAATTCATTCATGCGATTCATATATTTATTCTAGACAATTATAGCTCAAATAATAATAAAATATTGACTCTATGTTTTGCCAAGGTAGATTTTTGAAAAGCAACGATCGTATATCTAAAGCATGGGATATCAAAAGACTTAACCTAAGTATAACCCATCAATTGAAATCACAACCATTCAATAAAAATCATAAAACAATTAACAATCCATGCAAAAAGTCATGAAAGAATTAAATATAATTACCACACGCATGAAATATGGCTTCCTCCGTCATCCCAGTGTTGGGGTTTAGCTCCTCATGTTATTCACGTGCTCAAAATAGTTGTTCATAGCTCAAATAGGTGAAAAACAAGAGAAAACTAATAAATCAGGCAGTTTGCAACGCTGAAGAGGCGTTACAAACAGACTGTTACAGAAGAAATAAGACTGCCTTATAAACGATACATCTTTTGTGCTGCTTAAATAAGACTGACTCTGTTAGTCTGTTCTTCGTGTTCTTGAGAACGACACTTCTGAAGCGTCAGTTCTTCGTCTTCTTCACCTACTGCTGCGTATTCTTCCTACAACTCCTCTGCTTTGATTCTACAGCCTCCAATCGACCCCAAAACTCCCCCAAAGTATCCGTAACCCTTCCTTGACTTCCCAACAACCTTTATATACACGACAGGACCAATCAATTCTTGAGAAAATCTATCCTTTCCTTTTACCCAAAGTCACGGGATTTATTAATTCTTTCCAAGCTACGATATCTCTGTTTACGTGTCTGATTTATCCTTGGTTCTTTCCAAGCTGTTTCCGTATATATCTTCAAGTCGGCAGGGAAGATATCCTCCCTGTTTTATCACGGAACTTCCAAAAATAGCAGCTGCAATAAACGGAAACCTGAGACCTAACTCACTCCCTGTTTCACCGAACTTTGTATAACTCACTCCCTGGCTTGTCTTAACAAGTTGATCTTAATCCAAATACCTGAAGAAAACTCATAGAATCTCGTTCAAAATATGCTCTTCTGTCCCAGATATTTCCCAAAAACCCGAGTATTGTTTCCTTCCCCAACTTATAGAATCTTCGTATTTCCTTGAATTAAAGCCCAGCAACAATCCTGTTGTACCAAAACAGGCCCAGTCCATTTGATAACCATGAGAAAATCCAAGTGAAATTCGTCCAAAAATTGTCGAGACGAATACACTGTTAAGTGGATTTGTTTCCCGCCTTTTCTGAATTTGAATTTGGAGAAGATGACACCCCCCTTATCCGGTTCTGTTCTGCCAATAGCAGTTGCCGTGTGGGTGCAAATAGCAGATGTGGGGTGCAAATAACTGTGGGTTACCCCTTATCCATTTGAGGAGTGCCTTTAATGATTTTCTCACATGAGCGCAAATACCATTTTTTCAAGCCAATTTCGCCGCAAAAGCTTATTTTCCCAAAAACACCTACAAAGACATAAAAAGCCATAATAAATACGAAATCGAGCACTAAAAATACATACATTTGAGATCATATTAGACACATAAATATGTCTATCAGGTTTCAACGGTACTGCCAACAAGCCTAAAGGAGAAGCTCATATGCGAATACCACTGAAAGGATTATCAACTGAAATTTTGTTCTGCATGGTCGATGTGGAATCTCCCTATAACGCATTGATTGGGCGACCTTGGTTACATGAGATTTTGGGTGTAGCGTCGACTTATCACCAGTGCATTAAATTTCCTCATCCCACTGGTGTCGGAGTCATAAAAGGAGATTGGGTTGAGGGACAGAAGTGCTATGAAGTTGATGTGGAATCTTGCGATGAAAGAGCTGCTCAGAAGAAGAACTGGAAGAAAAACATCAAAAATGAACAAAGAAGGGAAAGACTAATGGTGGACGCAATAGAGATGAGAGAAGAAAATACGTTGCGAAACCAATGTCTGAAGAAAGTTGGAAATTGCGATGATTTCGCAAAAGGGAAGGCAGTATTAGGAAATTTGAATAATGAAGAAGCAGATAGCAACATAAGTAAGAGGCGACAGGAGTGAATAGTTGATTCTAGACTTGCGAAGGTTGTAAAAAAAAAAAAAAAAAAAAAAAAATCTTTTAACTTTTGAGTGATAAAGACAGGTTGAAGATGCAAAGACTGTGATAATCGAAAAAAAGAATACGCGAAGATTTCGCAGGAATTTGAATGATAAAGACAAGCTGAAGATACAAAGACTATGATAATCGAAAAAAGAATACGCGAAATTCTCGCAAAAATGATGACAAGAAACAATCCAAAAAACAATGACATATCAGAATGGGACGAACCTTCTATGGCGTACACCCTAGTTCGCGAATCAAAATTTCGTAAGAGGCAAATGTAAGACCTAAAGTGCGTCATAAAGGGGGGTATCTCGTTAATATGGCTCGGGGAAAAGGTTACACCGCCCCGGAACTGGGTCATGGAGATTTGGGGTCAATAAAGCCCATCAGGAGAGATACCTTGGACTTCCAACTATATATATAAGGTTATACCCTGGTTGGACGACCGAGGGTCTCTTCTAAGGAGTCAACGTATGATCAAGGCACCGAGGTACACGGTTGAGCCAAGAGTGCCTGGGACATTTGAAGTGTCTCGGCCATTCTTGGCAAGTCTTGGCATATGTTGCACTCGGGCAGAAGAAAACTCCACTTAGGGTGCAGTCTCGTAACCATAAGCCATATAGGTATAAGGGATAAGAGGCTGCGAAAACAACTGGTTGTTGTTAAGACCGGATGGGAGGAGCTAGTGTTGTATGGCCGATGTACGCCTCCTTGAAGGGGCAACCAGGGAGATGATAAGGGCGGCACCCTCCATTAGGGATCTGATAAGTGTCTTAAGACGCAAATGTCATGAGGCTTTATTTTCGCAAGAAAATTTAGGCTTGTCATATTTGTGCGAAGAGGCAATAATACAAAAAACAAAGATAAGACGAGATCAATGGGTCAGTACATGAAAGTGTATGGACGTCCTGCGATTTCGTCGCAAGATGGCAATGTCATGGGGCTTTATTCTCGCAAGAAAATCTAGGTCTGTCATATTGTCGCAATAAAATTATCCTGCAGAGGCAACAATACTAAGAAATGATAAGGCAAAATCAATGGGTCTTTACATGAAAGTGTAAAGACGTCATGCGATTTTATCGCAATAACAAGAGATGGCACAGTAAGGCCTTTAACTAGAAGGCAAAATAAGACCATATGACAAAATATTTATAAAAATTAACTATTATTTATGCAGGTCATTCATCGCAAAGAAGAAAGTAAGAGACAATAAAGAAAACATAATATTTCTTACAAAAAAATGCACTTCAAAAGGAAATAAAAAATATCATATGCAAGAAGTTATGAAGATCAAGAAACTAAAGGAAATGAAATTACAAAAGAAGTTCATTTCTCAACATTAATTCTTTCATCTTCAATAATTTTATCAGCTTCCCCAGCTTCCACACTTTCGCCAGTTGTTGCATTCCCGCCAGAACCCTTTTCACCTGGATTATTATTGACAGCTTCATTGTTTGATGGGATCACCTTTTCATTAGCGAGATCTTCGCCGCTTTCGTATTCATAGTCACTATCAGGAGAATTAGGGATTTCATCATCCTCAACTTCAAGGGGTTCGACAGATACAGGGTCAAGAGATTTGGACAATAAGACATCATTCAAAAGAACTTCAGCTTTGAGATGAAATTGGCGAAGAAGTGCCTTCTGATGATTTCTACTCTGGATATCTTTGGAGTAACTGAGGTAATCAAATCTCCTTTCGGACCGATCGCGAGAACGAGCGAGAGTAGTGGCAAGAATCGCATTTTCTTTGCGAATCTTGGCATAGCTAGCCTCCAAAGTAGAATGGGAGGAACGAAGATCTTTCTCAGATTCTGCAAAAATGAAGAACAACAGAGTTATACAAATAAAGAATTCGCAATAAAAGGATATCATAAGAAAACTAGACAAAGAAAAAACGGGTGAGGCGGTCAAATTTTATGACTACCTTCCTTTTGCGAGATAAGATGTTGGGTCAAAGCCAAGCAACTACTCTCCAAATGATCCATGGCACTATCAAAATTATCTCCAACCAGACCTTTTAATCGAGAATGCAAACTCTTTTCATTAGAAACAAGTAAGGTATTCTCCTTAGCAAGGGAGGAGTAGGATTCTTTTAACTTGGAATATTGATCCTTGAGTTGGCTTGTTTTCACACTTAAAGTTATTCTACCCTGAATAAGCTTATCCTCTCAGTGATGACTTCTTTGAGTTTAGTTCTCAGTGAACGGAGAGATTGTTCTTGTTCATTACATATTTTTTGAGGACATCAAGTCACGTTGCGAAGAAATCGCCACCTTATTTAACAAAACTCGCTTCTCTTGAGATAGAGTTCCATTCTCATCTGATAAGGTTTCCAACTCCAAATTAGATTTAGCCAAAGAATAAGAGAGATGAGATAATTCATTACTTAACGAGTCTTGATTCTGAACTAAGTGAGCATTCTCTTTGGTAAGGTTATCTATTTGATTTGAGTCAGTACGAAAGAAGATTATCTAGTCGGTTATATTGCTATCTATGGAGTGTTTTTGCATCCACCTGAGGATAATGAGCTTCAAATTTGTTGTGATGGTGCCGCGAGAGGTAATCCGTGTGGCAGGGCTGGAGTGGTGGCTAGGGATGCGCATTGCTCATTTCTTGGTGCTAGTGAGTATTGGTCCTGGGAGTTACGACGAATTACTTGCGTAATTATATGGCATTCTAGTTGGTTTGGAGTGGGCTATGCAATGGGGTTTTGATGAGTTTGCGTTAGATCCGACTCCTTTGGCGTGATTCAAGCTTTCAACAACAATTCGATTCCTTGGTTTGCCAAAGCTGAGATGGAGGGTGATTAGTGAGGCATTATATGTCTATTAGATTCATTCATACTTTTAGGGAGGCGAATTTTTCAGCAGATAAAATGGCTAAGCGGATGTTTATTTGCTAATGAAGTGGGAGTTCATTATATTGGAAGACCTCCTTTTCTAAATTCGGCAGAATACCCGAATGTAGCTTATTATCGCTTTAAGTAGTCTACAAGTTTTTGGGGTTGCTGTGACCTCTTTTCTTGTAAACTATCTCTTGTAAATTTGTTATCTATTAATACAAATTTTTGACTCTATCAAAAAAATTGGGTGTTAGATTTATTCTTATCGAAACAAAAACAGCACAAGATCATTCTGAGAAAGGAATAATACCAGGATAAAACAATTCTAGAAGAGAGATCAATCACAAAGATCAAGTTTGGCAAAATTAACAAGCCTTGATAGCTCCATGAAGAGCAGTAGCAGAAGAAGTAGTAAAGGCAATGTAGAGCGATGGCGAGGAAGGCGGTGAAAAATTGCGGAAGAAAACCATGATAAAAACCACGGGCGGTAGAAGATGAAATAAAAAGAAAACATCTCATGGAGAATTTATTTTTAAATAGACAAGGAAAAAGTGACCGGTTAACATTGATATCTGAAAAAAAGGGGAGATTTTGGCACGTGTAGGCAGTTACGCCTAATTCACAGAATCCTGGCGGTAGATTGATGGAAAGAAATGAACAGTTGCGGCAGTTTGAAAATAATAATTCTCATGACATTCTCTTCTTCGCAGAGAAGACATGAGAAGAGGCAAGATGTAGGATCAGAATATCGTAACACCAATACCTCTGCAAAATTCATAAACGTTACGTAGCGAAGGCGTCGCAGATGAATAAAATAAGTGACGCAATGGATGACGACAGCCAGAACACGAGAAAGGTGTGAAGACCTAGCGAGATCTAGGAGTGTCGCGAGATTAACACTCGTACACTTGCGACACTTCGCAAGTCATTCCCGAAAATAAAGGACAGCTTAGCTGTCATCCATTATGTAATACCCTATATAAAGAGCCGAATAGGCCTATTGGAGGAGAGATCTTTTTCGAGTGTGGAGCAAGTCATTAGGAGAGAGAAAGTTCATAGTGATTGTAATTTCTTTAGCTCTTTTCCATTTTATCTTGTAAACATTCAAGAAGTTCATCAATAAAAATTATATTTATTGTAGGGATTTGTTATTATCATTCTATAACGAATCTCCTAGCTTGTAGATCATGGTGCTACGGTGTATAATTAAATTTAAGCTTTTAAAAGCTTTTTGGAGTCTTCCTGAGCTTTTTAGAGTTTCTCAGAGCTCTTTCAAGGCTCTTTAGGGTTTTTAGGAAACATTCAAAGATAATCTTCATTATTGTAGGGAATTTTGTTAGTATCATTCTTTATAAAGAATTAAGTTACTTTCAATTGGCTTTAACGAATCCCGGGCTTGTTGATACTAGTGCTACAAAATATAATTAACTTAAAGCTTTTCAGAGCTTTTTAGTGTTTTTCAGAGCTCTTTAGATTTTTCAGAGCTCTTTTGATATTTTAGGGCTTTTTAGAGTTTTCAGGGTTTTTTTAGAGTTTTCAAGGTTTTTAAGAGAACATTCAAAGTTGATCTTCACTATTGTAGGGATTTGTTATTATCATTCTATAACGAATCTCCTAGCTTGTAGATCACGGTGCTACGGTGTATAATTAAATTTAAGCTTTTAAAAGCTTTTTGGAGTCTTCCTGAGCTTTTTAGAGTTTCTCAGAGCTCTTTCAGGGCTCTTTAGGGTTTTTAGGAAACATTCAAAGATAATCTTCATTATTGTAGGGAATTTTGTTAGTATCATTCTTTATAAAGAATTAAGTTACTTTCAGTTGGCTTTAACGAATCCCCAGGCTAGTTGATACTAGTGCTACAAAATATAATTAACTTAAAGTTTTTTCAGAGCTTTTTAGAGTTTTTCAGAGCTCTTTAGATTTTTCAGAGCTCTTTTGATATTTTAGGGCTTTTTAGAGTTTTCAGGGTTTTTTTAGAGTTTTCAAGGCTTTTTAGAGAACATTCAAAGTTGATCTTTACTATTGTAGGGATTTGTTATTATCATTTTATAACGAATCTCCTAGCTTGTAGATCACGGTGCTACGGAGTATAATTCAATTTAAGCTTTTCAAAGCTTTTTGGAATCTTCATGAGCTTTTTAGAGTTTCTCAGAGCTCTTTCAGGGCTCTTTAGGGTTTTTAGAAAACATTCAAAGATAATCTTCATTATTGTAGGGAATTTGTTTGTATCATTCTTTATAAAGAATTAAGTTACTTTCAGTTGGCTTTAACGAATGCCCTGGCTAGTAGATACTAGTGCTACGAAATATAATTAACTTAAAGCTTTTTCAGAGCTTTTTAGAGTTTTTCAGAGCTCTTTGGATATTTTATGGCTTTTTAGAGTTTTCAGGTTTTTTTTAGAATTTTCAAGGATTTTTAGAGAACATTCAAAGTTGATCTTCACTATTGTAAGGATTTGTTATTATCATTCTTTAACGAATCTCCTAGCTTGTAGATCCTAGTGCTACGGAATATAATTAAATTTAAGCTTTTCAAAGCTTTTTGGGGTCTTCCTGAGCTTTTTAGAGATTCTCAGAGCTCTTTCAGGGCTCTTTAGTGTTTTTAGGGTTTTTAGGAAACATTCAAAGATAATCTTCATTATTGCAAGGAATTTTGTTAGTATCATTCTTTATAAAGAATAAGTTACTTTCAGTTGGCTTTAACGAATCCCCTGACTAGTAGATACTAGTGCTACAAAATATAATTAACTTAAAGCTTTTTCAGAGCTTTTTAGAGTTTTCGAGCTCTTTAGATTTTGAGTTCTTTAGATATTTTAAGGCTTTTAGAGTTTTCTGGGTTTTTTAGAGTTTTCAAGGCTTTTTAGAGAACATTCAAAGTTGATCTTCACTATTGTAGGGATTTGTTATTATCATTCTATAACGAATCTCCTAGCTTGTAGATCACGGTGCTACGGTGTATAATTAAATTTAAGCTTTTAAAAGCTTTTTGGAGTCTTCCTGAGCTTTTTAGAGTTTCTCAGAGCTCTTTCAGGGCTCTTTAGGGTTTTTAGGAAACATTCAAAGATAATCTTCATTATTGTAGGAATTTTGTTAGTATCATTCTTTATAAAGAATTAAGTTACTTTCAGTTGGCTTTAACGAATCCCCAGGCTAGTTGATACTAGTGCTACAAAATATAATTAACTTAAAGTTTTTTCAGAGCTTTTTAGAGTTTTTCACAGCTCTTTAGATTTTTCAGAGCTCTTTTGATATTTTAGGGCTTTTTAGAGTTTTCAGGGTTTTTTAGAGTTTTCAAGGCTTTTTAGAGAACATTCAAAGTTGATTTTTACTATTGTAGGGATTTGTTATTATCATTTTATAACGAATCTCCTAGCTTGTAGATCACGGTGCTACGGAGTATAATTCAATTTAAGCTTTTCAAAGCTTTTTGGATTCTTCCAGAGCTTTTTAGAGTTTCTCAGAGCTCTTTAGGGTTTTTAGAAAACATTCAAAGATAATCTTCATTATTGTAAGGAATTTGTTTGTATCATTCTTTATAAAGAATTAAGTTACTTTCAGTTGGCTTTAACGAATGCCCTGGCTAGTAGATACTAGTGCTACGAAATATAATTAACTTAAAGCTTTTTCAGAGCTTTTTAGAGTTTTTCAGAGCTCTTTGGATATTTTAGGGCTTTTTAGAGTTTTCAGGGTTTTTTTAGAATTTTCAAGGATTTTTAGAGAACATTCAAAGTTGATCTTCACTATTGTAGGGATTTGTTATTATCATTCTTTAACGAATCTCCTAGCTTGTAGATCCTAGTGCTACGGAATATAATTAAATTTAAGCTTTTCAAAGCTTTTTGGGGTCTTCCTGAGCTTTTTAGAGATTCTCGGAGCTCTTTCAGGGCTCTTTAGTGTTTTTAGGGTTTTTAGGAAACATTCAAAGATAATCTTCATTATTGCAAGGAATTTTGTTAGTATCATTCTTTATAAAGAATAAGTTACTTTCAGTTGGCTTTAACGAATCCCCTGACTAGTAGATACTAGTGCTACAAAATATAATTAACTTAAAGCTTTTTCAGAGCTTTTTAGAGTTTTTCAGAGCTCTTTAGATTTTTCAGAGCTCTTTAGATATTTTAGGGCTTTTTAGAGTTTTCTGGGTTTTTTAGAGTTTTCAAGGCTTTTTAGAGAACATTTAAAGTTGATCTTCACTATTGTAGGGATTTGTTATTATCATTCTATAATGAATCTCCTAGCTTGTAGATCATGGTGCTACGGTGTATAATTAAATTTAAGCTTTTAAAATCTTTTTGGAGTCTTCCTGAGCTTTTTAGAGTTTCTCAGAGCTCTTTCAGGGCTCTTTAGGGTTTTTAGGAAACATTCAAAGATAATCTTCATTATTGTAGGGAATTTTGTTAGTATCATTCTTTATAAAGAATTAAGTTACTTTCAGTTGGTTTTAACGAATCCCCAGGCTAGTTGATACTAGTGCTACAAAATATAATTAACTTAAAGTTTTTTCAGAGCTTTTTAGAGTTTTTCAGAGCTCTTTAGATTTTTCAGAGCTCTTTTGATATTTTAGGGCTTTTTAGAGTTTTCAGGGTTTTTTTAGAGTTTTCAAGGCTTTTTAGAGAACATTCAAAGTTGATCTTTACTATTGTAGGGATTTGTTATTATCATTTTATAACGAATCTCTTAGCTTGTAGATCACGGTGTTACGGAGTATAATTCAATTTAAGCTTTTCAAAGCTTTTTGGAGTCTTCATGAGCTTTTTAGAGTTTCTCAGAGCTCTTTCAGGGCTCTTTAGGGTTTTTAGAAAACATTCAAAGATAATCTTCATTATTGTAAGGAATTTGTTTGTATCATTCTTTATAAAGAATTAAGTTACTTTCAGTTGGCTTTAACGAATGCCCTGGCTAGTAGATACTAGTGCTACGAAATATAATTAACTTAAAGCTTTTTCAGAGCTTTTTAGAGTTTTTCAGAGCTCTTTGGATATTTTATGGCTTTTTAGAGTTTTCAGGTTTTTTTTAGAATTTTCAAGGATTTTTAGAGAACATTCAAAGTTGATCTTCACTATTGTAGGGATTTGTTATTATCATTCTTTAACGAATCTCCTAGCTTGTAGATCCTTGTGCTACGGAATATAATTAAATTTAAGCTTTTCAAAGCTTTTTGGGGTCTTCCTGAGCTTTTTAGAGATTCTCAGAGCTCTTTCAAGGCTCTTTAGTGTTTTTAGGGTTTTTAGGAAACATTCAAAGATAATCTTCATTATTGCAAGGAATTTTGTTAGTATCATTCTTTATAAAGAATTAAGTTACTTTCAGTTGGCTTTAACGAATCCCCTGACTAGTAGATACTTGTGCTACAAAATATAATTAACTTAAAGCTTTTTCAGAGCTTTTTAGAGTTTTTCAGAGCTCTTTAGATATTTTAGGGCTTTTTAGAGTTTTCTGGGATTTTAGAGTTTTCAAGGCTTTTTAGATTTTTTTTTTTTTTGATAAGTCAAAAAATTGTATTAAAAGATAACAAAATTTACAAGAGAAGTTTATAAGAAAAGAGGCAAAAGCCCCAAAAACTTATAAACTATTTGAATCTATAATAAGCCACATGTGGTTTTTCAACTGAAATCAAAAACTGAGGTCTTCCATCAAAATGAACACCAACTTCATTGTCAAGGAAACACCCTCTTTTTGCCATGGTATCCGCTGAAAACTTAGCTTCCCGAAAAGTGTGAATAAATCTAATGGCCTCATAGAATTGACAACCGCTAACCACCTGGGTCTTGCGAACCAAGGTAAGTTGTTACCTTTAAATGCTTCCACTACACTAGACGAGTCCGATCTGATGCAAATTCGACGAAATCCCCATATAGTAGCCCATTCCAGACCCACAAGAATACCATATAATTTAGCTAAGTAATTGGTCGTGATACCCAGACCATTGGACATAGCACCAATGACATTACAGCTTGCATCCCTAGCAACCACTCCAGCTCCAGCTACACCTGGACTGCCCCTTGCTGCTCTATCGCAACACAGCTGAAGTTCATTGCAGTTTGGCGGATGCCAAAAACATTCTACCGGGTGAACAAACTTCACACTCCTATGCTTCACACGAAAATAGTCCAGCAGAATAACATCTTCAGGACAGTTGCGCATGTGACCTTTGAGACGAATCGAATAGTCTTGAATAAGTTTCAAAACACGCTTGAAGAAGACACTCCAGTTCGCTTGTTTGTTTTCGAAGGCAGCTTTGTTTCTGACAGCCCATAGTTCCGATCTGATTACCAAGTTTACCAGCAACCACAGGTCACGAATCATTCGACTTCTACTCCGAGCAGCCTTGTAAGAAACCAGAAGATTAACGTTAGCATTAACACCAAAAACAGACGAGATCCAACTTATGACACCAAAGAAATTTCATAAGTTGCACAAGCTTTTCGCAAGAACTTCCAATTTTGAGCAGCTAATGTGGGATGAATTTCTTTTCTCCAGATAAGAGACGCACCCTCCAGCCTGCTATATCTATGCCGAATCAATTCTTTGGCAGAACTAACAGTGAATTCTCCTTTGTAATCCGGCATCCAAAAACGAATATCCTCCCCTCCAACTGGATTTGGAAGCTGATTAACATCTAGGTCCGCAGCGAGCAAATTGTTGAAGTGAACTTCAGGGATCATCTATTGATTGTCGACCAACATATCACTCACCAAAATAATTATGTCAAGAGAAAAATCATTTAAAATAGCCGCAACACACTTATTACCAAGCCATGCATCATAGTAAAGAGAAGTAGACCTACCATCTCCTAGCTGAACTTTAGTGTTAGAATCAACTAACTGATGCACCTTCCGAATACCAGGAAGGATAGAAGATTTTACACTATATTGTTTGATATGACC
Source organism: Papaver armeniacum (assembly GCA_023531295.1). NCBI lineage: Eukaryota > Viridiplantae > Streptophyta > Magnoliopsida > Ranunculales > Papaveraceae > Papaver > Papaver armeniacum. The sequence goes on from JAJJWW010012625.1 coordinate 240,009, forward strand.
ATTTCTCCCAAAGAATTTAGCTCGTAGAAAACCAGCCCATTTCTTATTAGAAGTACGAATATTCCACCAAAGCTTCATGAGAAGAGCTGAATTCATAGTAGCCATACGAGTTAAACCAAGGCCCCCCTCCTCAAAAGGGCAACAGATTTTATCGAAGGCTACTACAACAACACGGCTAACATTTGAATCTCCAGACCATATAAAGTTCTGAATTGCTCTTTCACATTGAATAATGAACTTTCTTGGCCACCGATATAGCCATGTTGTGAATAGAATAACTGGCAATGACAGATTTTACCAAAACAATACAGTCATTAAAAGAAAGATGTCTTCCCTTCCAACCAGCCAGCTGAGCTTTAATTTTCTCAACAACATAAGCAATGTGATGATATTTAACCGAGCCTGGCATAATTTGAACTCCCAAGTAACGATCAGGAAAAGTAGCAACACTCATCCCTAAATAATCAGCAAGATAAGTTCTTCTAGTCAAAGAACCACCACCATAATATATTTTACTCTTTTGACGAGACACAGTTTGTCCAGAAGCACGTTAGTATTTACCCAATAAGTCCAACAAATTTATGAAGATTTTTTAGGTTTCCCTTGCAAAAAATCATAATGTCGTCAGAAAAGAAGAGATGAGTAGGATAAAAAGTACCTCTAGTGACCATAGGGGTCATTTTCTTCTCACTAAACAACTTCGTAATATTTCTGCTAAGCACGTCTTCAATCAGCACAAAAATCAAAGGAGAAAGAGGATCTCCTTGACGCAAACCTCTATTAATTTTGAAATAACCCTCAGGATTTCCATTCAGAAGAATAGAGATTCTAGCAGAATTAAGGATATTAAAAATCCAAGAACACCATTGATCAGAAAAACCATATCTACGAAAAACTTCTAACACAAATGACCAACTCACCGTATCAAAAGCTTGAGATATATCAAGTTTTAGACCAATGTTACCATCCTTATGATTTATGTGAAGCTCATTGACCATCTCAGAAGCCAAACTTATGTTCTCATGGATGTTGCGGCCCTTCATAAATGCCACCTGCTCTGAGAAACAAGCTTGTCCAAAACACTACCAAGTCTAGTTGTAGTTGCAGGATTTCCCACACTACACCCTCACTCAAATCAATTTTAATCAATCCATTTGAAGATGAATAATAATGTGTTTTATTAATTGTTTTCTTGAAAGATTTACAAAGAAATGTAGAACAAAGCTAAAGAAATTACAATCACTCTTCACTTTCTCTCTCCTAATGACTTGTTTCTCAATTCAAAAAGACCTCTCCCATAACAGACTTACTCGACCCTTTATATAGGGTATTACATAGTGGATGACAGCTATACTGTCCCTTATTTTCGGAAACGTCTCGCGAATGCTCGCGATTGTACAACTGTTTGCCTTCGCGACACTCTTAAATCTCGCCAAGTCTTCACACTTTCCTCATGTTCATTTCTGTCGTCATCTATTACGTCATTTATTTACCTCCATGCGACTCCTTCGCGATGCGATTATTTATTGATCTCGCGAAATATTGTTGTCGCGACATTACAGTCCTACATCTTGCCTCTTTTTCCTTGAATATCGCTTGGAGAGCGATTTTTTAAGGAAAAATTTATTATTGTGGTGATCTTTGACATTTGTTGATGAAGGAACGAGCGAAAGAATCTTGGACTTGAAAAGTACGTACTTGCCTCTATTCTTTTGCGAAGTTCCGAAGCTTTGCGAAGTGAACAAGAAGTAATATATCTTCAACTTCCCACAGAAATTTGATTCCTTGAATCTTGGGATGACCGTTTACACGTGTCTAAAATTACTCTTTCTACCAGTATATTTAATGTTATCCGGTCACCCTTTTTTCTTCTATTTAAAGGAAAACTGCCTGTGAAAAACATTCCTTCTCTTCTTCTATATCTTCTTCATAAATGCCGCAACTATTTCCTGCTATTCATCTTCATCCTCTTCTTTTTATTATCTTTCGTTATCGTTTTCATGGCATCCAGGTTCGTTATTTTCATTGATTTTGATTATTCTCTTGATTGATCTTCCTTATTGAAATTACTTCATCTTGATGTTGTTCTTCTTTTGATATTTCTTTCGCCATTTCTGTTTCAGCAAGAACAAAACCAGCTCTAAATATACCGTGATGAACCCTAACATCCCCACTGGTTCGCAACCAAAATCTTCTTCGCAACTGAAGTCTCTGGCTTCCAAAAAACAACCTGCGAGTAGTAAGGTATTTTTAGAAATATTTACTCCTTTGATAGCAATTTTATTGCCTCTGTTTCTCAGTTGATTTATTATTCGCAGGATGATAAGAATGATGATAGATCTCCCAAAAGGTCTCGCCATAATAAATTTGATGCCTCTGCTGCTGCTCCAACTGTTCATTTTTCGGGATTCAAGCATTCTTCTTTCCCTATGATGTCTTTGCAAGGCAAATCTCCTACTGCAGCGATTTCTTCGCAAGATAGTCCCATTTCTTCTTCTCAAGATAATGTACCATTCCCTACAATGTCATCGCAGGATAAATCAACCCTGAATTTTTGCGAATGAAATTCTTCAGGACATGCCTATTCCTACTTTTACTTTTACCTCGCCTCCACCTATTGATCAGTCTCTCCAATTGGCGGTCTTATAACTATGGGTGACTCAACTTTTCCTTCTTCCTCTACTATTTCTTCTCCCTCAAAATCTATCTCTCTTAGCAAAGAAAATTTAGAAGGGATGGATATAGCTTTTAAAATTTTATCGAGATCTTTGTGAATGATGTTAAAAAAGCCTCCACTGATCCCACCAAATCTAGCGTTTTCGAGTCTTTGGGTAAATTCTTTGGTTCCGATACGATATCGCGAGCATCCTTGGAACAAGAAATTAAGACTATGAAGAATAATATTCATAATACTTTGTTGGATCGCGATAACCTTCGCAGGAAAAATGAAGAATTAAAAGGTATCTCTCCTTCCCCCCCCCCTTTTTTTTTTTTTTTTTTTAAAAAAAAAAAAAAACTTGGTTCGCCTCTCAAGTTTTGCACCAGAAACGTAAGATGGAGATATATCAACTGGAATCTATTGTGGAAGAGACTCGAACGGAAAGAGACGCCTGGATGGAACAGTATAATCGTTTAGATAATCTTCATACGTTTTCTATGGATCAAATAAATAATCTTTCCCAAGAAAACATCTGCTTAGTTCAAAACCAAGAATTATTAAGTAATAAAGTGTCGCGTCTCTCATATTCTTTGAATAAATCTAATTTGGAGTTGGAAACCTTATCAGATGAAAACGGAACTTTATCTCTTGAGAGGCGAGCTTTATTGGATAAGGTGGCAATATCCTCGCAACAACTTGATGCTTGTAAAAAAGCATTGAATGAGCAAGAACAGTCTATCTTCCTACTGAAAAATAAACTTGAAGATACTACCACTGAAAGAGATAAACTTATTCAAAATAGAATAAATCTAAGTGTGAAAGCCAACCAACTCAAGGATGATTATACCAAGTTAAAAGAATCCCATTCTTCCCTTGCGAATCAAAATAAGTTATTGATTTCTAACGAAAAGAGTTTGCGGTCGCGGTTAAAAGGTCTTTTCGGTGATGGTTTTGATAATGCCATGGAAAACTTGGGGAATAATTGCTTGGCCCTTACTCAATATCTTGTCTCGCGAAGGAAGGTAGTCATAAGATTTCTTGTGAATTTGAATCACTTCCAGTCGGTTTTACTCTCCATGGATTTTTGACCTTAAATCCTTTTTAAGGTCAAATGGAAACATTTCATTAATTATATATTGAACTTGGTGAGCAAAGTGATGCTTTGGATGTTCTTAGGAAGCGGAAGTGCCGTAGGATGGAAATCTGTGATCATGTTGCCTTTTCCTGAGTTGTGAATGAGAATAATTATTTTCTTTTAGGCGTGTTTTGTATTGATTATAAGTTTTTTTTCTTTTCCATTAGAATTCTTGAAAGCGACCATTTTCATCTACAATCAAGTGGAGTTTAACAAGAAGATGGAAAAGCGATGGAACCTTTCTTCCTTACAATACTCTTTGATATTTTCTGATGGTTGGTAAGAATTTGTTATGGAAAATCTTGCTTGAATCACTTAGGTTAGCTCTCTATCTTGTTCTCGGGAAAAGTGTACTTTGAGAAATGTCTTAGGTCATGTTGTTTCATCTCGGGGCATGCTAAAATTTGTAAGGAAAATGCAGAAGGTTTAACGACTTTAACCCTAAGTTCTTGGATTGGACTCAAGACAAGACAAAGTTCTTTCTTGAATTTTACTTTCCTAAATCCCTTGAGTTGAACACCAGTATCTTGAATTTATACTCCGGTGCCCATGGGGTTCATTGAGACAACCCTTGTGTTTGTGGGTAGTTTGGAAGCCTGAAGATGATAAAGAATTTGTTATGTAAATTAAATCCAAGTTCTTTGTCTGCATGTTCATTGTTTTGACTGCCTTTTCCATTATTTTTCTTTTCTAATTTTTCTTTTCCATTATATACCATTTTCATCTTATAATTTTAATGTCTTCCTTTACTCTTGCGCTAATAATAGAATCAGAATTACAAGTGAAGTAGTTGAGAAAAATCTTCACTCTTCTCTATCTACTTTAGGCAGCGCATGCTAAAATTTGTAAGGAAAATGCAACGCTAGTTGCTTCTCTTTCCCAATCTCGCGACCGAGCCGAGAAGGAGGTTTAACTACATTAATCATCTTAAAGATATCCATAGTAGAAATCATGAGTCAAAGCGCTTCTTACAGCAACAAGCCAATTTCCTCCCAAATAGAAGTTCTTGTGAATAATATTTTACTTTCTAAATCCCTTGATCCTGTCTATGTTGAACCATTGGAAGTTGAAGATGATGAAGTACCCAACTCTCCCGACAGTGATTATGATTATGAAAGCTGCGAAGACCTCGCTAATAATGAAGTTATCAATAAGGAACCTTGCGAAAGAATTTCTGATGAAAACCCTTCAACTGGCGAGGGTGAAGCTGATAAGATTGTTGAAGAATCTTTACCATCTCCTTCAGCTGAGCAAGTTGATATAGAGAATTAGGTTTCTTTGTAACTTCGTTGAATTTTTCTTTTTGATTGCAAAGTACTAAGTCTGGTTTTGGATGAATTAGTTTCTATTTCTTTCTCATTATAAGAACTCATCTCGCCACCTTATTATGCAATTCCTTTATTTTCCATTAAGTCTTGTGTTGTAATCTTTCTTGCGATGAAAGATTTCAATTGCCCATATTCAAGATGTTTAAAGACCTTTCTTGAATCTTTGTTATCGCGACAAGATCGCAGGACGCCTTTACATTTTGCATGTAATGACCCATTGATCTTGCCTTATCATTATTTGTGTGGTCTTATTTTGCCTTCCTAAGTAAAGGTCTTATTTTGCCACCTCATTGCGACAAGGTCGCAGGACGTCTTACATTTTCATGTAATAACCCATTGATCTTGTCTTATCGTTTCTTAAGTATTTTTGCCTCTGCAGGACATTGTATTTGCGACAATATGACAGGTTTAAATGTTCTTGCGACCATAAAATCCAGCGACATTGTCGTCTTTGCGATGAAATCGCAGGACGTTCTTACACTTTCATGTAAAAACCCATTGATCTCATCTTACCTTCGCGTTAGTATTATTGCCTCTGCAAGATCATTGCACAAATATGACAAGCCTAAATTCTCTTGTGAGAATAAAGCCTCATGACATTTGCGTCTTTTGACACTTATCAGCTCCCTAATGGAGGGTGCCGCCCTTATCTTCTCCCTGGTTTCCCCTTCAAGGAGGCGTACATCGGCCATACAAGACTAGCTCCTCCCATCCGGTCTTAACAACAACCTTGATTGTTTTCGATCTCTTATCCCTTATACCTATAGGGCTTATGGTTACGAGACTACACCTAAGTGGAGTTTTCTTGGCCGAGTGCAGCATGTGCCAAGACTTGTCAAGAGTGGTAAGGAAGTTCCATGCTCCCGCACTCTTGACTCAACCGTGTACCTCGGCGCCTTGGTCATACACTGACTCCTTGGAAGAGACCCTCGGGCGTCCAACCGGGGTATAACCTTATATATATAGTTGGAAATCCAAGGTATCTCCCCCGGATAGGCTTTCATGGGCCCCAAATCTCCATGACCCAGAGTTTCGGGAGCGGTGTAACCTTCCACGAGTCATGTTAAGAGATACCCCCTTATATGACGTACTTTAGGTCTTACATTTGCCTCTTGCGAAATATCATTCGCGAACTAGGGTGTACGCCATAAAGGTTTGTCCCATTCACTCACTCATTCATTTTATCAATTTATTCAATCATTTGTCTGCGAAGTTATCGCACAATCTCAGTTCCATTATTCAATAGATTTGTATACATTCTTCATGGCAAGATTCTCGCACAATTTCTACGCAACCATCATCTCTGCTTCTTATCCTTATCATGCTTTCATCACTAAATTGTTACCTTTTCTCGCAATTATTCATTTCTTACACCTTTTATTCCTACTTCCTTCTGCCTCCGCATCAGTCCAACATTTCAATGTCTCCTTTGCATCATGATATTTAGTTGCATTTGTGCATTCACTTCGCAGCATCTCTTCTTCTTTTGTTTCTATGGTATCTACCATTAGTCTTTCTTTTCTTTGTTCATCCTTGACATTCTTCCTCCAACCTTTCTTTTTTTGCTGTTCTCTCTTCGCAGCTTTCTACATCCACCTCATAACATTTTTGCCCCTCTATCCAATCTCCTTTTATAATTCCGACACCGCTAGGATGTGGAAATTTTATGCACTGATGGTATGTCGATGCTATACCCAGAATTTCATGAAGCCATGGTCTTCCAATCAATGCATTGTAAGGAGATTCCACATCAACTACACAAAACAAAATATCAGTTGATAACCCCTGCAAAGGTATCCTCATGTGCACTTCTCCTTTGGGCTTGTTCGCGGAACCGTTGAAACCATATATTTTGTATGTTGAAGGAATCAAGTCTTCATCTCTTCCTCCCATAGTTTTGTAAGTATGGTAGAAAAGAATGTTGACTGAACTGCCAGTATCAATCAGTATTCTATTGATTGCCCAACAATTTTCCGCTTCATCATCTTCGCCATCAATAGGTTTTGGATTAATTTCCAATTTTACCACTAATGGGCTATCATGCGTTTCTCTTCCTTTGGGTACTTCTTCAGCCGATAAAGAAATAATCTGCAATTGCCACTCTTTTAAGCTGCGATGTCTTCGCAACATTCATCACTTCTTTATCATCAGCATCCCTCGCGAAAACTCTACTAAGTACATTGTCATGAAAATCTTCAATAGTGCGGTATGAGTGTACAATGGAGTTGCAAAACAAATTTTTAGCCTTTGCCCCAACTTCTATAACAAATGTTTCTTTTCCCTTTGCCGGTGGGGGTGGTAAATGTTGAACTTTCTCTTCTTCCTTTAAAAAGTGATTTAGCTTTCCTTGATCAATCATTCTTAGGATAATTCTCTTGATGTTTGCAGTCATTTGTTAAGTGCCCATGAAAGCGATGGTAAGAACAGAACTCATGACTTCTATCTCCAGGTGGTGGTTCGCTTCCCATGTTCCATGGTGCAGGTATATTTTCCATCAAAAGTATTGCTTCCCATATTTTTTCCACTTTGGCATTCAATGGCGGCATTTTAATTTCCTCCCACACTACTCTGCGACTTCGTTGTCCTCTATGATAATTCTGCCTCTGGCCTCCATAAGTCTCTTGCGAATTATACCTTTGACCTCCATAGGTTTCTTGTGGTTGATCAAGTCTTTGAATTTTATTGTTTCCGCCACGGTTGTAGAAATTTCTTTCTCTTTCAAACTCTTCATGATCGCGACTTCCCATAGCTACTAACTTTGGTTCTATATCAATTGCTTTTCTTTCTTGTTGACCTTGCGGCGTGCTCGCCACTGTGTGTATTAGTTGAGGTAATAAACTTCCATTCGCAACATTAGAATTTGTGTTTGCCTTCGGGTAAGATTCCATCTCGTTCTGTCTTTCTTCTAAAGCAATATATTCCTCCTGGAGCTCTCGTAATTCAGTCATTGTAATTGTATTCTTAACTCTGAAAATCTGAAAATATAATAGATTGGTTGCGAACATAGCATTTATGAATGACAGTATGAGGTATCTTTCATCTACTCTGCCGGCCATCTCGCTGCACATCGTCTTCCATCTGACAGTTAAATGTCTCAAACTCTCGCCAACTCTTTGTTTTAGTCCAAATACATCTTCAATGCCAGGTCGCGAAGAGTTGTTACTTATATACGCCCCCAAGAATATAGCCTATAAATGATTGAATGATGTGATCGTATTCCTTGGTAAACCCTCAAACCATTTCAATGCTTCTCCTGTTAAACTTGACGCAAAGTATTTGCATAATATAGCGTCATGGTTTTCCCATTGTAGCATACATCTCACATAAGCCTTGATGTGTTGTACTGCACAAGTTGATCCATCAAAAATGCTGGTTACTTATTTGGTAAGTTGCATTTTGGGGTATTCCTCCTAATTGCACTTCTAATGTAAAAGGATTTTTCGTGAGCCTCCGCGATAGCTTCATCTAACTGTCTTCTCCCCCCTTCTCTTCTACTGTTCAATATACCTCTCATCTCTGCCAATTCTCGCAGAATTTGTTCATTTGCCTCAGAATTTGAATTTATTGGTCGCTTTAACTCTGCTTCCCTCCTTCTCCGTTCGTGTCTACTTTTTTGTATTCTTTCATATTCTTCGTTAATATCTCCATTGTTGCGATTCCGCTCGCGTCTCCTCTCTCGATTGTCATGATTATTTTGCCGAATCGCTTCTTCCAATTCTCGATTTTCCATTTCTGCTCTCAATCTTTCTCTCTCGCGAGCTAGACGTGCTTGTTCGGTGTAATGCCTTTCAATATCATCTTCAATTTCTTTTTGTTTCCTTTGTGTTTCTCTCCCATGTAGTGTTTCTCTTCTTTCTTCCTGATTTTCTTCATTAATTGGGTTATTCTGTCCTCGAGGCTGTCTATCTTCTTGATTTCCATCATCGTGATTGTTCACCAAAATATAACGATTTTCCATTAATTCTCTCTCTTCGCGAGCTCCTTCGCCATGATTTAACTCTCTTTCCAAATTTTCTTCATTAATGTTTTCTGCAGGTAATATTCTTCTCCCATTTTCTCTACTCGATACTGATCTCGATCTGTTACTACTTCTTGAACTTCTATTTTGCAGCCTCCTATTTTCCATCCTCAATTCGTGGTTTTGCCTTGTTAGATTCGCGCGTTCTTCTGCTTCTAACCGCCTTTCTTCGTGTATTGTCTGTCTCAGCTCTTCTAATGCCGCAATTTCTTCATTTCCACGAATTGTTTCTCCCATCTCTTCTCGATTTCTCTCTTCCTGTCTATTATTCATCAATTGTTGTATTTCTTCTCTTTCTTCCGTAGAACCTGATCTCCATGTATGCACGCTCACTCTATCATAATCGATTACTCAGTTTAGTGCTGGTTGAATTGGTGGTTGAGTTGATGGTTGAATTGGTGGTTGAGTTGATAGTTGAATTGGTGGTCGAGTTGATGGTTGAATTGGTGGTTGAATTGGATCTTCTTCTCCATTTCTTGCATCTATCCTTGATGGTTCACCTACTTCATTTCTTCTTTCTCCCACTAATCTTCCACTTCTCCTTACGATCGTTGGTTGTTCTGATGCATTCTTTCTCCTAGCCATTTCTCAATTTTAGTAATTTGTTAAAAATTATTCAAGATTTCTTTCTTGTTATCTCTAATTCTTCCAATTCACAAGGTTGATCTTCTTCAATCCCTGTTTCTAGCGCAAATGTAGCTGCAGGATTTCCCACATTACACCCCTCACTCAAATCTGTTTAATCAATCCATTTGAAGATGAATAATAATGTGTTTTATTAATTGTTTTCTTGAAAGATTTACAAAGAAATGTAGAACAAAGCTAAAGAAATTACAATCACTCTTCACTTTCTCTCTCCTAATGACTTGTTTCTCAATTCAAAAAGACCTCTCCCATAACAGACTTACTCGACCCTTTATATAGGGTATTACATAGTGGATGACGGCTATCTGTCCCTTATTTTCGGAAACGTCTCGCGAATGCTCGCGAATGTACAACTGTTTGCCTTCGCGACACTCTTAAATCTCGCCAAGTCTTCACACTTTCCTCATGTTCTGACTGTCGTCATCTATTACGTCATTTATTTACCTCCATGCGACTCCTTCGCGATGCAGTTGTTTATTGATCTCGCGAAATATTGTTGTCGCGACATTCTGGTCCTACACTAGTAGCTAGGATCTTAGTGAAAATTTTGAAGAAAAAATTACGAAATCCAATCGGACGAAAATTACGAAGATTATTAGCCCCTCTTACCTTGGATAGAAGAATGATAAGGCTAGAATTTACACCATTCGGAATATGACCAGTACCCCAACAATGCATCACTGCCTTAACCAAGTCATCATGGATAATATCCCAGCAATGGCGATAAAGACACCCTGAAAAACCATCCGGACTTGGAGCACTGTCAGCTCCTAAATCAAAAACCGCCTGCTTGATTTCATCATGAGTAAGAATTTTTTCCATGGCTAGACTCTCCTCATTAGTAATGGAAACATGAGTATAATCAAATAACTCCATATCATTGTCCAACTCCTAGCCATTAAATTTGTCTTCATAGTAATGCACTACATGGTCACGCAGCTGATCATAATCAGAAATAGTAACGCCATTGTTATCCACTAACTCGGAAATAGTGTTTGAGCTCCTTCGGATGCGAATACTATTGTGAAAAAAATTGGAGTTGCTTGATCCCTCAACAAGCCATTGATTTCTAGACTTTTGCTTAAGCATAGTGTTATGCTGAAGTCTAGTTTCACCAAGAGTATTCATAGCATCCTTCATAATATTGAGTTTAGCATTATCAGTTGGATCCTCGTCTGAGATGCGCGGAGCAGTTTCAAATCTCAACTGATCATGTTTTAAACGCGAGTGAATGTTGCCAAAAACCAACAAATTCCATTCCTTCATAACCCCTTTCAGCCTCTTCAACTTGTACGGAAAAATAAAGTCTGATGAGCCATGCACATGAATATTCCAACAGTCCTGAACCATACGAAGGAAATCTGAATGCAAAAACCACATCTTTTGTATTTGAAAAGGAGCTCTCTTAGGACGACAAACCACAAAAGGATAGCCCAACAAAGTAGAATGATCTGAGATTTCTCTAGGGAGAGCTTTACAGTGCCAGTTTTCATACTTTGCCAGCCAGCATAATTAATAGCTGCTCTATCAAGTTTACTTAAAATTCTATCAGAGCCCGATTGGCGGTTAGTCCAAGTGAACTTGGTACTCAGAGAATCAACTTCGAAGAGATTGTTATCATCCATCCAGTCACTAAACTCATCAATAGCTGAGGTCCTAGGCTCTAGACCTCCCTTCTTCTCATCAAGACGCAAAATACAATTAAAATCTCCCAGAACCAGCAGGGAGTGTTTGTATCTTGCATATGAAGCTGCTGCCAAAGACTTCTACGTGTATTTTGAACATAACTAGCATGCATAAATGAGATATGAACTCCCTCAACCTCAATAGTTATGGCTTGCTTACTCATATTAACTACAGAAGGACTTATTTCATTCAAAAAACAAACCCAAAGATTTGCAATACTGGAAAAAGAAGAATTATGAATAATAGTTGGAGAATAACCTTCCATCTGGAGTCTCCTTCCAAAGTTAACGAAGACGCTACCTTTGGTTCAGCAAGACAAAAAATATCCGGCTTGAAGTCTCTCATTAAATCTCTAATCTTACACTGTGCTGCCTCATGCGCAACACCGTTTATATTCCAAAACAAAACCCGCATAATTAAACTTTGGGTGTTTGATTTTTATTTAGCTTAGCTGTTTGAGCTTTATTTTTGGAGGGATTGAGACCTGGAGAAGAGCCCCGTCGAGCACGAATTCCTAACTGTGCATTCTCCTCATTATCAGACAGAGAATCCAAACCCTGTAAGGAATTTAGTTTTGCTTGTAGATCAATTATCTGACGATGTTTTGCTTGCCTAGTTGCTTCATCAACCTGTCCAAGCACCGTAGATTCCTTGCCACTATTATCACCCAGTATATGAAACCGATTGTGAGAGATGTATTCCGAGCTTTCTTCAAGAGCATCACACAAAGGTGTCGACGAAGATGTAGCTAAAATCCTATCAGAATGAGAATTCTAGTTCTTGCCAATTCGAAATTCCCATCTGACTTAGTGTTCACGACAGAAGTACTCAATGACCTTGCGTTACTAACTAAAAATGAGTGCGACAGAATGGCCTGCTTTTTTTTCTCAAATTCAGCAGAAGCCAAGCGCAATGCATCTTCGGATTTTGAAAATTCATCTTGTAACTGTTGTTCCAACTCAACAGCGTCTTTAATGCTCACAACTTCATTAACTTCTGAGGGTGTTGACGCAGCCATCCCATCTTGTGCAGTTATTTCAGGAACAAAAGGAATTTTAGGAGCATTCTTTCCCTTCCTCCTTATTCTAGCCTCGTGTCATTCGTTTCCAGCATTAGGGTCAGAACCCTGGTGAGTTTGAGGAGGTACCAAAGAGAGCTGAGTTTAGCTTGTAGCGTTTTTATCAGGATTTTCTTCTTCTTGCGACATCAGAGTCAGAATGACCGAAAATAACATATTTTGAGCAAAACTTTGGCCTTTTGAGGATCTCAAAAGGTTGCCAAAACTAGGGTACCTCCAACTGTGACATGGATACCATCAGTATCTATCTCAGTGAAATCAATGTCAATGAGAACAGAAGCGAAGTGACCATATTCATGTTCCAGCGTGCGTTTTTTCAATCCAAAACTAGGGTACCACTCCATGGATTACCCAAAGCTTTTCCCATAGCCAGTAGAGTTTTTTCAATCCAAAACACCATTAGTAAACCAGGGAATTTAACCTAAACTGTAGCCCGAGAAGATCTCTGCTTGTCCGGATCAAAACTAGGGTACCACTCCATGGGAGTTAGGGTTTGTTGAGCAACAATCCATTTTTCAGCTTCTAAAATCTTTGTTTTGTCTTCTTGTGCATGTAACTTGATAATGAAGAAACCTCTATTCAGAGGAACAAACTGAATACGGTCATCTCCAAGTTTCCATTGGAGTTGAAGATTTTTCTTCACATCAGAAAAATTAAGATCTTTGAAATCCAGCCTACCAAAGAGGCTAAACTTCCAAATCGCGCATCCTTCTAAATAGAGCTCCTCCGGTATAACAACAGCAGGCTTACCCTCTTTAGTAGTAGGGTTTGGTAACGTAGATAGATCCACAATAGTTTTTGGTAATAGCTTTTTTCCTTTGAGACGATCTGCATAGGTTAATTTTTTAGCATCTTGGGATGGATCAGGAAGATCCCCCATCTCGAATCACCAGTTAGTGATCGAGATTGAGAAAATTGAAAAGTTTGAAAAAATCCGAAAAAAAAATCGCCAGAGAGCCAAAAACTTTTAGGAGAGAGAGCTTTTTTTGGTAAGTCCAAAATTGTATTGATGAATAGCAAATATTTACAAAAGTTTACAAGAAAAAAATATGTTAAAGGGATCAAAAATATGTTAAAGGGGAGATAAACAGCGTCTTCCATCCATACAGTTCACAAGTTTTTTTCAAGGCTTTTTAGAGAACATTCAAAGTTGATCTTCACTATTGTAGGGATTTAATATTATCATTCTTTAACGAATCTCCTGGCTTATAGATCCTAGTGCTACGGAGTATAATTAAATTTAAGCTTTTCAAAGCTTTTTGGAGTCTTCCTGAGCTTTTTAGAGTTTCTCAGAGCTCTTTCAGGGCTCTTTAGGGTTTTTAGAAAACATTCAAAGATAATCTTCAATATTGCAGGGAATTTTGTTAGTATCATTCTTTAAAAAGAATTAAGTTACTTTCAGTTGGCTTTAACGAATCCCCTGGCTAGTAGTACTAGTGCTACAAAAAATAATTAACTTAAAGCTTTTTCAGAGCTTTTTAGAGTTTTTCAGAGCTCTTTAGATTTTTCAGAGCTCTTTAGATATTTTAGGCCTTTTTAGAGTTTTCAGTGTTTTTTAGAGTTTTCAAGGATTTTTAGAGAACATTCAAAGTTGATCTTCACTATTGTAGGGATTTGTTATTATCATTCAATAACGAATCTCCTAGCTTGTAGATCACGGTGCTACGGAGTATAATTAAATTTAAGCTTTTCAAAGCTTTTTGGAGTCTTCCTGAGTTTTTTAGAGTTTCTTAAGAGCTCTTTCAGGGCTCTTTAGGGTTTTTAGGAAACATTCAAAGATAATCTTCATTATTGTAGGGAATTTTGTTAATATCATTCTTTATAAAGAATTAAGTTACTTTCAGTTGGCTTTAACGAATCCCCTGACTAGTATATACTAGTGCTACAAAATATAATTTACTTAAAGCTTTTTGAAGAGCTTTTTAGAGTTTTTCAGAGCTCTTTAGATTTTTCAGAGCTCTTTAGATATTTTAGGGTTTTTTAGAGTTTTCAGGGTTTTTTAGAGTTTTCAAGGCGTTTTAGAGAACATTCAAAGTTGATCTTCACTATTGTAGGGATTTGTTATTATCATTATTTAACGAATCTCCTAGCTTGTAGATCACGGTGCTACGGAGTATAATTAAATTTAAGCTTTTCAAAGCTTTTTAGAGTTTCTCAGAGCTCTTTCAGGGCTCTTTAGGGTTTTTAGGAAACATTCAAAGATAATCTTCATTATTGTAGGGAATTTTGTTAGTATCATTCTTTATAAAGAATTAAGTTACTTTCAGTTGGCTTTAACGAATCCCCCTGGCTAGTAGATACTAGTGCTACGAAATATAATTAACTTAATGCTTTTTGAGCTTTTAGATTTTTGAGCTCTTTAGTTTTTTGAGCTCTTTAGAGTTTTCGGGGTTTTAGAGTTTTCGGGGTTTTTAGAGTTTTCAAGGCTTTTAGAGAACATTCAAAGTTGATCTTCACTATTGTAGGGATTTGTTATTATCATTCTTTAACGAATCTCTAGCTTGTAGATCCCAGTGCTCTGAGTATAATTAAATTTAAGCTTTTGAAGCTTTTTGGAGTCTTCTGAGCTTTTAGAGTTACTCAGAGCTCTTTCTGGGGCTCTTTAGGGTTTTTATAAAATATTCAAAGATAATCTTCATTGTTGTAGGGAATTTGTTAGTATCATTCTTTATAAAGAATTAAGTTACTTTCAGTTGGCTTTAACGAATCCCCTGGCTAGTAGATACTAGTGCTACGAAATATAATTAACTTAAAGCTTTAGAGCTTTTTAGAGTTTTTCAGAGGTCTTTAGATTTTTCAGAGCTCTTTAGATATTTTAGGGATTTTTAGAGTTTTCAGGTTTTTTTTAGAGTTTTCAAGGCTTTTTAGAAAACATTCAAAGTTGATCTTCACTATTGTAGGGATTTGTTATTATCATTCTTTAACAAATCTCCTAGCTTGTAGATCCTAGTGCTACGGAATATAATTAAATTTAAGCTTTTCAAAGCTTTTTGGAGTCTTCCTGAGCTTTTTAGAGATTCTCAGAGCTCTTTCAGGGCTCTTTAGTGTTTTTAGGGTTTTTAGTTTTTTTTTTTGACAAGTCAAAAATTTGTATTAATAGATAACAAATTTACAAAGAAGAGTTTACAAGAAAAGAGGTCACGGCAACCCCAAAAACTTGTAAACTACTTGAAACGATAATAAGAAACATTTGGGTATTCAACTGAATTTAAAAAAGGGGGTCTTCCATCATAATGCAATCCCACTTCATTAGCCAATAAACACCCACGCTTAGCCATTTTATCCGCAGAAAAATTTACCTCCCGAAAAGTGTGAATGAATCTAATAGACTCATAATGTCTACAGATTTGCACCCATCTCTTCCTTGAAAACCAAGGGATAGTAGAATTTTTGAAAGCTTGAACAACAGCAAAAGAGTCTGAACGAGCACAAATTCTTCCAAAGCCCCAACACATTGCCCACTCTAAACCAACAATAATGCCATACAGCTCCGCCAAGTAATTTGAGGTCACCCCAAGGCCGATACTCATAGCTCCAAGGACTGAACAGCTTGCATCTCTAGCCACCACTCCATCTCCGGCAATGCCTGGATTTCCTCGCGTCGCGCCATCACAACAAATCTGGATTTCATTGTCATATGGAGGTTCCCAAAACACTTCAACAAGTTGCTGATGCTTGACGCTTATATGGACTACTCGGAAATAATCAAGAAGTAGCACATCATCAGCATAATTACGCATATGACTTTTTAGCTTGACTAAATAGTTTTGAATCATATTCAGCACTCGCTTGTAAAACAGATTCCAGTTAGCTTTATTGTGTTCAAAAAAACACTTGTTACGCATTTCCCAAAGCTCTGAACTGACGACCAGATTTGCAACTAGCCAAAAATCACGAACCATTTTGCTTCTATTCTTAGCTTCCTTGAATGAAACAACAAGATTATAATTAGCTGCAATGCCAAAAATATTAGAAATCCAATGCCAAGCGGGAGCTGCAAAATTACACTGAAAAAGAATATGCTCCAGCGATTCTTCCTTAATGCCACACAACACACATTTGTTGGCCAAATTAATTTTGAACCTGTTTTGAATAATATCCAAAGTTGCACAAGCCCCTCTGATGAACTTCCAGTTTTGTGCAGCTAAAGAAGGATGTACTTCTTTTTTTTCCACAAAAGAGTCGCAGCTTCGAAATTGCCATGCTTCTGTCTAATGAGTTGGAAATTGATTCAACTCTAGCCCAGCAGCAACTAACCTATTCAAAATAGCGTCAGGAAGAGCCCATTGATTATCAAGCCAACAATCACTTACCCGCACCAATCTGTCCAGAGTGTAGTCGTTTAAAACATCAGGAAAACACTTCTCTCCATACCATGCATCATAGTAAAGAGAGGTAGACCTTCCATCACCAAGAAGCACCTTAGTATTAGCTTCAACATAGTTATAAACCTTCCTAATGCCCAGAAGAATGGAAGACTTCACCCCATAAGTTTTGATACAACCATTTATACCAAAAAACTGGGCCTTAAGGTATCCAGCCCACTTCTTATCAGAAGTGCGAATTTTACTGTAGGATCATAATATCGCCACAACAACAATTCGCGAAGACAACGAATAACAACACTGCGAGTCAGTCGCAGAGGATTAAATGTAAATGACGCACTGGATGACGATAGGAAGATATGAAATCTGGCGAAAGTTAAGAAGTGTCGCGAATATGAATATTAAATGCGCTGCGACACTTCGCAAGGCACTTCGAAAATAAGGGAATGCTTAGTCATGTCATTCACTATGTACTACCCTATATAAAGGGATGAGTGAATCTGCAGGGGAGAGGTCTTTTGGATTGGAGAGCAAGTCATTAGGAGAGAGAAAAGAGAGAATTTTGTAAGTTCTTAAGTGTAATTCTATTTTCTGTGTAAAGATTCAAGAAATTTATTAATAAACATTCATAATTGTTCATCTATTATCTTTTGAATGGATTAGTTTAACTAAATATAGTGAGGGGTGTATTGTGGGATTTCCTGCAACTACATATTGGCGCTAGAAACAGGGATTGAACAGCATTAAAAGAAGAGAATTAACAAGAAAGAAATTTGAGATAATTTTCAAGAAAATTTACTAAAAGAGAAATGGCTAGAAGAAGAAATATACTTGAACAACCGGTGAGAAGAAGCGGAAGACTTGCTGGAGAAAGCAGAAATGAAAGAGGAGAATCGTCAAGGATGAATATGAGGAATGATGAAGAGAATCATGTCCAAGCTTTAATTCCACCGATAATAAATGAAACTGTGGATTACGATAGAGTAAGTGTGCACACTTGGAGGACGGATTCTGAGGATGAAAGGGAAGAAGAGCAACAATTGGTAGACAATAGACAAGGAGAAGAAGATCAAAGAATGAATGGAGAAATGAATCCAGGAAATGAAGAACTCACAGCATTGGAAACATTGAGACAAACGATACATGAAGAGAGGCGACTAGAGGCAGAGGAACGAGCAAACTTGACAAGACAGAATCATGAATTAAGGATGGAAAATATAAGATTGCAAAATAGAAGATCGAGAAGCACTGCGAGATCGAGTTCAAGATCGACTAGGGAAGAAAGAAGGAGAGCTTTACCAACGAAATTGGAGAGGTAGAAGACCAACGAGAAGCACAAAATCTCAGCTCAGAATATCATGAAAGAAGAGAGGACGCAGAAGATCGTTATATTCCCCATCCTGAGAATTTTCAAGATGAGCGGAATGAAGAAAATCAAGGAACTAGGCGATTTCAGGGGACAAATGATCCAGCCGCTGAAGGAAGAGCAATACTACATGGAAGAGAAGCATTGAGAAGGCAAAAAGAGATCGTGGGCGACATTGAGAAACATTATCTTTGAACAAGCACGCTTAGCCAGCGAGAGAGAAGTAAAGCGAAGTGGAAAACCAAGAATTGGAAGAAGCAATCCGGCAAAATAATCACGACAACCGAGAGAGGAGGCGAGCACAAGATCGTATCAATAGGAATACCAATGGAGAATACGAAAGGATGCGAGAGAAGAGTTGATAGAGAACCCGGAAGAGAGAACAATAGATATAATGGTGTGCGAATTGATGAAAGAGACGAAGGAGAAACTCTTCAGAGAAAAAGGAGAGAAGAAAATAGTGAACAAGAAGGTCAAAACAGGCATGAACGAAGGCGGCGAGAGGCGAGCTAAAAAAGACCAGCGAGAATCAAATCCCGAGGAAAATGAGCAAATCTTGAAAGAACTAGCACAAATGAGAAAGCTGTTAAACAATAAGAAGGAAGGAGGAAGAAGACAGTTGGATGAAGCCATCGCGAGAAGCTGCGAAGACTCCTTTCACAATAGAAGTACAAATAGGAGGAATACCACCTAAGTGCAATCTGCCTGCATTAACCAACATTTTCGATGGAACAACACGTGCGGTACAACGCATCAAGGCTTATATGAGATGTATGTTACAATGGGAGAATCATGATGCCATATTGTGCAAATACTTCGCATCAAGCTTAATTGGAGAAGCACTGAAATGGTTTGAAGGATTACCAAGAAACCCAATCTCATCATTCAACCATTTACAAACTATTTTCTTGGGAGCTTATATAAGTAACAATTCCATGCGACCAGGAATTGAGGATGTATTCGGATTGAAACAAAGAGTTGGCGAGAGTTTAAGACATCTGACAATGAGATGGAGAACAATGTGCAGTGAAATGAACGGAAGGGTAGAGGAAAGATATCTCATTTTATCATTTGTAAATGCTCTGTTCGCAACAAGTTTGTTATACATTCAAATATTCAGAATTAAAAATACGATTACGATGGCTGAGCTGCGAGAACTTCAAGAAGAATACATTGCTTTGGAAGAAAGACAAAATGAAATGGAATCATACCCAGTTGCGAATACAAGTTCAAACGCTGCGAATGCAAGTTTATTACCAAAATTTTTAAACTCAGTGGCGACCACTTCGCAAACAGTGGGAAAACGGAATTGATGATGGACAGCAGAAAATAGTAGCTATGGGAAGCCGAGATCAGGAGGAGTTTGATAGAGAAAGGAACTACTACAACCGCGGCAACAATAATAAAATTCAGAGATTAGATCATATGCAAGAAACTTATGGAGGACAAAGGCAGCATAACCATGGAAGGCCAAGAAATCGTAGAGTGGTATGGGAAGAGATAAGAATGCCACCACTAAATGCTAGTGTTGAGAAAATTTGGGAAGCTATACTTGTAATGGAGGACGTACCACCACCATGGAATGCAGGCAGTGAACCACCACCAAGCGTGAAGTCATGAATATTGTTCTTACCATCGCTTTCATGGACATTTAACAAATGATTGCGAAACATAAAGAGAATCATCCTCCGAATGATTGATCGGGGGGAAGTTGGCTCATTTTCTAAAAAATGAAGAGAAAGGAAGCAAGTACTAACAACATCACCAAAGGAAGTACAAAGAAATAGTTTCAAAGAAGGAAAAGAAGCACTCGTAATAGAAGTGGGAACAAAGGCCAAAAATCTATTTTGCAATTCTATCGTTCATTCATATCGTACAATCGAAGACTTTCACGATAACGTGCTTAGTAGAGTATATGCAAGAGATTTTCATAACAAAGAGGTGATGAACACGGCGAGAAAGTCGCAATTGCAAGATTGGCAGTTAAAAACTATTTCTTTTTCTGCAGACGAAGTACCGAAAGGAAGAGAAGCACATGATAGCCCGTTGGTGGTGCGACTGGACATTAATCCAAGACCAGTTGATGGAGAAGATGACGAAGCAGAAAACTGTTGGGCAATCAATAGAATCCTAATCGATACTGGAAGTTCGGTGAATATTCTGTTTTACCATACTTATAAGACTATGGGTGGAGAGGATGAAAATTTGATTCCTTCAACATACAAAATTTATGGTTTTAACGGAACAGCGAATAAACCTAAAGGAGAGATTCACATGAGGATACCTTTACAAGGATTATCAGCTAACATTTTATTCTGCGTGGTTGACGTGGAATCTCCTTATAACGCATTAATTGGGCGACCGTGGCTACATGAAATCTTGGGAGTAGCATCAACATACCATCAATGTATAAAATTTCCCCATCCAAATGGTATTGGCATTATAAAGGGAGATTGGAAGGAAGGTCAGAAATGTTATGAGGTTGACGTAGAGAGCTGTGAAGAGATTTTTTTTGCTAAGTCCAAATGGTTTATTGCAACAAAAAAACGTAATTACAAGAATTACAAAATGAGAGGCACAAGGCCTCCCCACCCCCATAAACCAAAGGGGTGTAAAGAGAGCTGTGAAGAGAGAAATGCTAAAAGGAAAGATTGGAAACAAAATATCAAAGATGAACAGAGAAAAAGAGAAGCTGATGGTGGATACTATAGAAATAAGAAATGAAGAAGCATCGTGAAGTGTCGCATGATAATAGGCGAATGTTACGATGCTTTGCAAAAATAATTGGTTGTAGTTCATCACGAAGTCAGTAGAAACATCGCGAAGTACCGCAGATGAATGCATGGAAGCGGCGAACGTTACGATGGAAAGGAGTCCTTCAAGGGTTGGGATAACACTAAGGCAAGAGTACAATGAACAAAAGGCATAAAAAGTAAATTTGAATGATCTGCGATAAGTAATCGACAAAGATATATCAAAGGCAAGACTAAGAAGAAATGATATGTGAGAATTTCGACAAAGAGAATGTACAAGAATCCGAGGCAAAAATGAATGAACAACATTGTGCGATGTCTTCGCAAATTAAATATCGACAGCAATTAAATATGAATGATTGAATGATTTAACAACAATGAATAAATAAATGAATGGGACGAACCTTTATGGCGTACACCTAGTTCGCGAATTACATTTCGTAAGAGGCAAATGTAAGACCTAAAGTGCGTCATATAAGGGGTATCTCTTAACATGGCTCGGGGGAAAAGGTTACACCGCCCCTGGAACACAGGTCATGCAGATTTGGGGCCCATGAAAGCCTATCCGGAGGAGGTACCTTGGATTCCCAACTATATATGTAGGTTATACTGGTTGGGCGACCGAGGGTCTCTTTCAAGGAGTCGAGCGTATGATCAAGGCGCGAGGTACCCGGTTGATTCAAGAGTGCGGGGAGCATGGAACTTCCTTACCACTCTTGACAAGTCTTGGCGCACGCTGCACTCGGCCCGAAGAAAACTCCACTTAGGGTGCAGCCTTGTAACCATAAACTCTATAGGTATAAGGGATAAGAGGTGCGAAAACATTTGGTTGTTGTTAAGACCGGATGGGAGGAGCTAGCCTTGTATGGCCGATGTCGCCTCCTTGAAGGGGCAACCGGGAGGTGATAAGGGCGGCACCCTCCATTAGGGAGCTGATAAGTGCCAAAGACGCAAATGTCACGAGGCTTCATTTCCGCAAGGAAACTTAGGCTTGTCATATTTGTGCAATGATCTGCAGAGGCAATAATACTAACGCGAGGGTAAGACGAGATCAATGGGTCCTTACATGAAAGTGTAAAGGCGTCCTGCGATTTCGTCGCAAGACGACAATGTCATGGGGCTTTACTTTCGCAAGAGAATTTAGGCTGTCATATTGTCGCAAGCCAAATATCCTCTGCAGAGGCAAAAATACTTGAATAATGATAAGACAAGGTCAATGGGTTTTTACATGCAAGTGTAAAGACGTCTGCGATCTTGTCGCAATAAAGGGTGGCGAGTAAGACCTTTACTTAGGAAGGTCAAGCTTAGAAGTCCACCACAAATGATAAGGCGAGACCAAAAATCTCTTCTTGAATGAAAAGTTCTTGCGATTTCATCGCAAATTATAAATTTAAACATCATTCGATGAGAAGAAGAACGTGCGAATCTCGGAAATTTCATTCTTTCATACGAAGATGCATAACGAGAGGCAAATATGGGGATGGAAAAGATGAAATATTGTTATCCATCTTCCAATGAAAGAGTTATACATTAATAATGTTAGCCAATTATATTACAAAGGAAAAAGCGCCAAGAAAAGGGAATGAAGATGGAATTTATGGACAACAAACCCAAGAAGTTTACAAAAAAGACACAGAAATGCACAGATATTACACGAAGCGAAAGAAACAAAAAGAATTATCTCTTTGGCGATTCTTCTCCTCTATCTGATCCTTCAATTCTATTATTCTCGCCGCCAGAATTTTCTTCTTCTTGGCTTCACTATCAGAAATGTCTGAGATAGGCAAATTCTCAGGAACTTCTTCGGAAAGCCAAGGATATGAAGAAAGAGGGATTTTATGATCTTTACAAACATACTCCATGGCTTCATTGCGAAAACGAACGGCATCATTATTAAAATTCGCCACTGTAGTTTGAAATTGATTCTTCAACTTGGAATATTTATTCTCGCGAAGGTTGAGATTCTTTGCGAGCTGTGCTTTCTCAGATTCAAGTTCTTCAATTCTTGCTTGAAATCTTTTTTCGGACTCTGCAAATAGACAACGATAAGTTAACAACTCAACAGCAATATTATAGAGGTAAGAAACAGTAAGGTATAATAAGTAACCTTCTCTGTCAGATATTATATCTTTAACCAAGGAAGTATGCTCGGTATGAAGACTAATATCAACACCTAAATTATTCCTGGCATTATCTAAGATTTTCGTGGCCCAAGCGAATTCATCATCATTATTTATAATAAGAAGTGAACGAATTTGGTTTTCTCGCTCAGTAAGTAAAGAATTCTGACGAAGCAATTCATCTCGCTCCATTTGCACTTCAAGAAGGGACTTTTGAAATGTTGCTAATGCCTGGGCACCATTATTAGCAATGCGATCTTAGTCATCTATATGGTCACTAATTTTCTTCCTTAAAATTTTGGTTTTCTCATGAGATTCGAGATACATTTGTTTAAACTGGTTGGCTGTACTTAAACTAGATCTGTGCTCAATTTCTAAGAGGCGATACTTGGTTTGGAGTTCACTTAATGAAAGAGTATTAATTCTGCTCGACGAACTACTTAAGGAGTTGTTGAGATGAGCGAGAAGAGTATCATTATCCATAGGCTCAGGAAATGAATGGAGAAGAATAGCTTCTTCGGAGAGGTTATATACATCTGCGAAAGCGGGAAGTCAGTAGCAACAGGAAATTGATAAGATAAAATAATAAGAGGGAAAAAATTTTTATACCATAAAGTTGCTGATTAGCATTCTGGAGAGTGGTAACTTTGTCTTTGGGCGTAAAACTCAGTCTCAATTGTTGGATCTTTTCGCGATATCCCATGAGACTCAACTTCTAATTCTTTGATCCTTGTGCAAGATTGGGTATTCTTCTTCAATTGAATGTTATACCTCCTCTCAAGATCTGAAGCAACCACAAAAGAAGTTTTTCCAGCCTGCGAAGAAAGATAAAAAGGACATTAAGATATAGATTAAAAAATGAAGTTGGAAGGGAAACATGAGGTCGAACATACCAACGAATTAAGTGCATTTAAGAAGTTAGGGATACGGATCTAGAAACTCCTTTGAAAGAGTCATTGCCATCCAGAGTGTAGCATTGCATACGGTGGCGAGGGTCTCGCATATAGAAGTCGAGGCGAGTATCTCCAATTCCTTGAAAAGAATCCGAGAAGATGCTGAACAACTGATCCATAGGAGAATTGGATGATTGAGCTTCATTTTGGAAAGTTGAATCCAAAACATTATCATTATCATCTTCATCGGAAGACTCAGAACTTGAGCTAAGATGAGAGGAAGGCTGAGCTTTTCGCTTCTTAGATGGTGGAGCAGAAGACTTATCCTTGCGTGCATTAGCTTTAGCTTTGCCTTTAACCTTCGCAACTATCGTTTCTTCAGCGTCAACCTTCGCATACAAATGAAGATAAGAAATAGAGGCAACAATATTGTTAAGTAATACAAAAAAGATATTTCTTACTTCATCCGTAAGCGATCGAAGTATTGCCAAGGTACTTGCCAATGGATTTGCCTTATAACTTTTCCTCAGTTTGGCAATCTGGAAAATTTACAAACTCAATGAATACAAGAGGAAAGAGGGATTGCAAAAGCAAACTATGGAGGCATACCTCTTTCGCCTTCTTGGGCCACTTAAATTCCCAAGGACGATAGCCTGCGAGATTTGCAGGGAGTACATGCGAACCTGCTATGTAAGGTCCACTTAAGAGCAAAGGAACAACCCACCATCTCTCATCTTTAGAGTGGCGAGGAGTAGTGTTCTTACCCGAATGCCGGTCGATATCTTGCATAAGTAATTTATCCTCGGGGATATTATCTTTTCTCTTCAATAAGAGCGCCCCGGCGAGATTTCTTATTTCTCATGCCTATTACTTCATAATTTTCAAAGAAGTTTTCCACAAGTATATTTCTCGGGGATTATTTCTAAATTTACATATTCGGGATCTCGACACTTTGTTAGGGTATAGAGATCCTTTGCCAGCTTTCCACGACAGCAAACTCGAGCATTAGGCGAATACAATCGCCGCATAGTTGATAGACAGACTCGCGAGAAGTTCGGATGGGAAAGGATTTCATAAAGAGGGCATCTGGGATCATACAAAGGAATGGGAAGTCTGCGAGAAGTTGACCTATTGAAACAATAATCTTGTGATCATCACACTTATGATCGAGAGAAAAGCTTGGCGGTGAGTATAGATGAACCTCCTTGATTAGGAATAGTAGAAAGGGTGAAACCTTCATCTTGCAACTTTTACGGATCTCAATAAAGCGAGGTTTGTACATACGACTAAGTGAAGCCATTATCAAATATGGGAATGGATAAAGAATCGAAGATTAAGATATGATAAAAAGATCAAAGATTTGCAGTAATAGAAGCGCAGTTTGCGGAAGAAGAAGATAAAAGAAAAATTGCAGAGAGAAGACGAAAGAGGAGAAGAGAAAGATATGAAAAATATATATAGAGAGAAACATCCTCGGGGGAAACGAGAGCATTTAATGTGAGAAGGGACGTGAATGGTCAAGAATAAACGATTGAAAGAGACGTGTCAAGAATAGAATGGAGGAGTAGACATCTGTAATAAATTCCGTATGGAAAGACGAAACTGAAACAAGTACAAATAAACAGTTGCGGCGGTTCAAAAATAGTGGTTCTCATGACATTCTCTCATTCGCAGAGAAGACATGAGAAGAGGCAAGATGTAGGATCATAATATCGCCACAACAACAATTCGCGAAGACAACGAATAACAACACTGCGAGTCATCGCCGAGAGGATTAAATGTAAATGGCCTTTGGATGACGATAGGAAGATGAAATCTGGCGAAAGTTAAGAAGTGTCGCGAATATGAATATTCGTGCGCTGCGACACTTCGCAAGGCACTTAGAAAATAAGGGGTGACTTAGTCATTCACTATGTACTACCATATATAAAGGGATGAGTGAATCTGCAGGGGGAGAGGTCTTTTTGGATTGGAGAGCAAGTCATTAGGAGAGAGAAAGAGAGAGAATTTTGTAAGTTCTTAAGTGTAATTCTATTTTCCTGTGTAAAGATTCAAGAAATTTATTAATAAACATTCATAATTGTTCATCTATTATCTCTTGAATGGATTAGTTTAACTAAATATAGTGAGGGGTGTATTGTGGGATTTCCTGCAACTACATTTTCCACCAAAGTTTCATGAGCATAGCATTATTCATAGTAGCCATACGAGATAATCCAAGACCCCCTCCTCAAAAGGGAAACATATTTTATCATACGCAACCACCACATCACGACTAACATTGGCATCCCCCGACCAAATGAAATTCCTAATAGCACGCTCACATTGCAAGATGAACTTGCTAGGCCATTTATAAATCGCCATGTTGTGAATAGAATAACTGGATATAACGGTTTTCACTAGCACAATGCAGTCATGAAAAGATAAAAGAAAACCCTTCCAACCAGCAAGTTGCGTCTTGATCTTCTCAACCACATTAGAAATGTGCTAATATCTAACAGTACCTGGCATAATTGGAACTCCCAAGTAACGGTCCGGAAAAGTAGCTACACTCATCCCCAAATAATCAGCAAGATATGTTCTTCTACTCAAAGAACCACCACCATAATAAATCTTACTCTTTTGGCGACAAAGCGTTTGACCAGACGCACGCTGATATTTACCCAACAAATCCACCAGATTATTAATGCCCCGTAAATTGCCTTTACAGAAAATCATAATATTATCAGCGAAAAAGAGATGGGTAGGAGAAATACCACCTCTAGTTACCATATGCGACATCTTTTTTTCAGAAAAAAGCTTCGAAATATTTCTGCTAAGAACATCTTCAATCAAGACAAAAATCAAGGGTGAAAGGGGATCACCCTGACGTAAACCTCTATTAATCTTGAAATAACCCTCCGGACTGCCATTCAAGAGAATAGAGATTCTAGCAGAATTCAAGATATGAAAAATCCAAGTGCACCACTGCTCCGAGAAACCATATCTACGAAAAAATTCCAACACAAAGGACCAACTAACCGTGTCAAAAGCTTGGGTGATGTCAAGCTTAAGGCAAATATTACCATCTTTGCGTTTGATATGAAGCTCATTAACCATTTCGAAGCAAGACTAATGTTTTCATGGATGTTACGCCCTTTCATAAAAGCCACCTATTCCTCAGAAACAAGATTATCCAAAACACTGCCTAGTCTAGTAGCCAAGATCTTAATAAAAATTTTGAAGAAAAAATTACTAAGACCAATAGGACGAAAATTACGAAGAGAGTTTGCACCTCTTACCTTGGGAAGCAAAACGATTAGGCTTGAGTTCACTCCATTTGGAATATGACCAATATCCCAACAAAAAATAATAGCCTTAACCAAGTCTTCTTGAATTATATAGCAGTGTCTATAGAAGCATCCAGAAAAACCATCCGGACCTGGAGCACTGTCAGCCCCTAAATAAAAAACTGCTTGTTTAATTTCCTCAGGAGATGGAATTCTGTCCATGGCTAAACTCTCCTCCTCCGAGATGCTAATGTGATCATAATCAAATAAACTAGCATCACCCTCCAACTCCGGCCCATTGAACTTGTCTTCATAATAGTGCACAACATGATCTCTAAGCTGGTCATAATCAGAAATGGTATTGCCGGCACTGTAAATAAGTTCAGAAATGGTGTTAGAACTTCTACGAATTCGAATGCTATTATGAAAGAAGTTAGTGTTGCTTGAACCCTCCACAAGCCACAAGCCACTGATTTCTTGATTTTTGTTTAAGCATATTGTTCAGCTGCAGGCGCGTTTCACTAAGCTTAGCCATAGCATCTTTCATGAGGTTTAACTTCGTAGTATCATTAGGGTCTTCATCCGAACAAAGAGCAGCTGCCTCAAACCTCAACTGATCTTGTTTTAACCGAGAATGCACATTACCAAAAACCCGAAGATTCCACTCCTTAATCACCCCTTTGAGTCTGTTTAATTTATATGTGAAAATAAAATCTAGAGACCCGGTAACTGGCATATTCCAACTCTCACTAACCATGCGAAGGAAATCAGCGTGCAAGAACCACATCTTTTGAACACGAAAGGGTGCTCTTTTGGGTCTTGGAACAGCAAAAGGAAAAACCAAAAGTGTAGAATGGTCAGAAACTTCCCTAGGAAGAGCTTTACACCTCCAATTCTCAAACCTTGCAATCCAAGCCGCATTAATAACAACACGATCAAGTTTACTTAAAATTCTATCCGTACCCGATTATCTATTAGTCCAAGTGAATTTAGTACCCAAAGCATCAGCTTCAAAAAGATTGTTGTCATCCAACCAATCTGAAAACTCATTAATAGCAGAAGTTCTTGGTTCAAGATCGCCCTTTTTCTCATCTAGACGAAGGATGCAATTAAAATCACCAATGACTAGCTAAGGAATAACGTCATCATGTATACTAAGTTGCTGCCAAAGACTTCTCCTAGTAGTTTGAATATAGCTAGCATGAACAAAAGAAACATGAACCCCATCAACCTCGATT
This sequence comes from Papaver armeniacum, assembly GCA_023531295.1. Taxonomy (NCBI): domain Eukaryota; kingdom Viridiplantae; phylum Streptophyta; class Magnoliopsida; order Ranunculales; family Papaveraceae; genus Papaver; species Papaver armeniacum. The sequence continues at coordinate 268,522 of JAJJWW010012625.1, forward strand.
GCAATGGCATGTTTGCTGACATTAACTATTGAATGACTTATTGTATTTGAATAACAAACCCAAATATTAGCAACACTAGAAAAAGAAGCATTATGAATAACATGAGAAGAAAAACCTTCCCTTAGAAGACCATTACCAAACGCTGCAGAGCAATGCACTTTAGGTTCAGCTAGGCAAAAAAGATCTGGCTTAAAATCTCTAATTAACTCCTTAAGTTTATCTTGAGCTACATCACGTGCAACTCCATTGATGTTCCAAAATAAAACCCGCATTAATAACCTTTGGGGTTTTGCTTTTTGTTCAGCTGTACTGTAGAAGTATTTGAGGAGGATTTTAGTCTTGGAGAAGAATCGTTTCTAGCTCTAATATCCAATTCCGAATTGTCTTCCAAATCCGACAAGGATTCATTATCTCTCAAAGCATCAAGTTTCGCCTGAAGTGCCAGAAGTTGCTGATGTTTAGCTTTTCTCGCAACTTCATCAACTTTGCCAATTTCTTGCACAACTGAGGATTCACCAACAAAAGAGTTTCCCAGGATATTAAACTTGTTATGAGAGATGTATTCAGAACTTCTTTCAAGAGCGTCACACGTAGGTGTAGACAAAGATGAAAAAGGAATCCTACTCGGATTAGGAAGTCTAGTTCTTGCCAATTCAACATTCCCACCAGGCTTAGTATTTAAGGCATTAGTACTCAACGACTTAGCCCTATTAACTAAAACTGAATGCGCAAAAGTAGCTTGTTCAGCCACATCTGTAGCATTACGCAATGCAGCTTCGGACCTGATTAAATCATCTTGAATCTGTTGTTCCAACTCAACAGTGCCATCAACGCTCACCCCTTCAACCGGTACGTTAGTTTCAGGAGATGATTTATTATTCTTCCTGCCATTCTTCTTATGGTTTGCAACCTTCCAAGTTGCATTGTTTTCACCTTGATGAATAACTAGAGCTTTCGGTTGCTGAGACGTACCAATTGGCTACTGAACTGCAGTATGTGCGTGCTTCTTCCAGCATTCAGAGTCTAAGTGTCCAACAATCTTGCACTTGGAGCAAAACTTTGGTTTCTTAAGAATTTCTATTGGCTGCAAAAAATTATGACCACCAGTTTCTACATAAACCGAATCTGTATCATGTTTTGCAAAATCTATATCAATCAAAACGGAGGTATAATGACCATATTCATGATTTAGGGTTCGCTGGTCAACCACAATGGGCGTTCCAAGGGATTTCCCTAATGCTAAAAGCGTCTTTTCCACCCACATCTCAACAGGGAGACCGGGAAACTTGACCCACACGGTAGAATGAGAGGTACATTGTTTGTCAGCATCAAACCCTGGATACCACTCAATCAAACGCAGTGGTTGTTCATTCACAATCCACGGATCTTTGTTGCCATCTTTGTAGACCTTGTCTTTGTCTTCTTGAGATAACAGCTTGATAATGAAAAAACCAAGATTCATAGGAATAAATAGCACCACCAAGGCTCCATTGCTGTTCCAAATTAATTTTGATATCGTTAAGTTTCACACCTTTGAGATCCAGTCTTCCAATGAGACTAAATCGCCATATCTGACAGCCTTCTTCATAATAATCTTGCGGAATCACTATAGCCGGTTTACCATCTTTGACAGTAGGGTTTGGTAAAGAACTAATATCAATAGCAGTTGAAACGTGATTTTTTTTATTTTTTCCCACAACGAGTTCAGCAAAAGTAAGTTTTGGATGACTTGAATCACCCACAGATTGTTCTCCCATCCTTAATCACCAAAGTTGATCAAAGATTTGAGCGCCAGAAAATTTTGAAAAGAAAAACCCAAAATCGCCAGAGAGATTTTAGGAGAGAGAAAATATTGGGCATGGGCCTTTTAGGGTTTTTAGGAAATATTCAAAGATAATCTTCATTATTGCAGGGAATTTTGTTAGTATCATTTTTTATAAAGATTTAAGTTACTTTCAGTTGGCTTTAACGAATCCCCTGACTAGTAGATACTAGTGCTACAAAATATAATTAACTTAAAGCTTTTTCAGAGCTTTTTAGAGTTTTTCAGAGCTTTTTAGATATTTTAGTGCTTTTTAGAGTTTTCAGGGTTTTTTAGAGTTTTCAAGGCTTTTTAGAGAACATTAAAAGTTGATCTTCACTATTGTAGGGATTTATTATTATCATTCTTTAACGAATCTCCTGGCTTATAAATCCAAGTGCTACGGAGTATAATTAAATTTAAGCTTTTCAAAGCTTTTTGGAGTCTTCCTGAGCTTTTTAGAGTTTCTCAGAGCTCTTTAGGGTTTTTAGAAAACATTCAAAGATAATCTTCAATATTGTAGGGAATTTTCTTAGTATCATTCTTTATAAAGAATTAAGTTACTTTCAGTTGGCTTTAACGAATCCCCTGGCTAGTAGATACTAGTGCTACGAAATATAATTAACTCAAAGCTTTTTCAGAGCTTTTTAGAGTTTTTCAGAGCTCTTTAAATACTTTAGGGCTTTTTAGAGTTTTCAGGGTTTTTTTAGAGTTTTCAAGGCTTTTTAGAGAACATTCAAAGTGATCTTCACTATTGTAGGGATTTGTTATTATCATTCTATAACGAATCTCCTAGCTTGTAGATCATGGTGCTACGGTTTTTTTTTTTTTTTGATAAGTCAAAAAATGTATTGATCAAAAAAATATTTACAAGATAGTTTATGAGAAAAGAGGTTAAAGTAACCCCAAAAACTCAAAAAACTATTTAAAACGATAATAAATTACATTTGGAAACTCAATAGAACGCAAAAAAAACTGGGCGACCAGTTATATGTAAACCCACTCCATCCTCTAACAAACATCCTCGCTTAGCCATGCCATCTGCAGCAAAGTTTGCTTCACGATAGGTGTGCACAAACCTAATTGAGTCATACAAACGCTTAATATACGTCCACCTTTGATTGGCAATGTAGTTGCAGGAAATCCTACACTACACACCTCACTCGAATTCGCTTAATCAATCCATTTGAAGATGAACAATAATATGTTTTATTAATTGTTTTCTTGAAAGGTTTACAAAGAAATGTAGAACAGAGCTAAAGAAATTACAATCACTCTTGATTTTCTCTCTCCTAATGACTTGCTTAACAATTCAAAAAGAATCTCTCCACAACAGACTTACTCAACCCTTTATATAGGGTATTACATAATGGATGACAGCTAAGCTGTCCTTTATTTTCGGAATCGACTCGTGAATCCTCGCGAATGTGTAACTGTTTGTCCTCGTGACACTCCTAAATCTCGCCAAGTCTTCACACTTTCCTCATGTTCTGACTGTCGTCATCTATTACGTCATTTATTTACCTCCATGCGACTCCTTGACGTGATCGTTTATTAATCTCGCTTTGAAGTATTGGTGTTGCGATATTCTGATCCTACATCTTGCATCTTTTTCCTTGAATATTGCTTGGAGAGCGATTTTTAAGGAAAAATTTGTTACTGTGGTGATCTTTGTTGATGAAGGAACAAGCGAAAGAATACTGGACTTGAAAAGTACGTACTTGCCTCTATTCTTTTGCGAAGTTCCGAAGCTTTGCGAAGTGAGCAAGAAGTACTACTTCTTGAAGTATGCGAAGCATGAAGTATTTATGAAATAATATAAGAAATCTCTTCAATTTCCCACAGAAATCTTCTCAATTTGACTCCTTAAATGTAGGGATAACCGTTTACACGTGTCTAAAATTACTCTTTTTACCGGTATATTTAATGTTATCCGGTCACTCTTTTTTCTTCTATTTAAAGGAAAACTTCCTGTGAAAAACACTCTTTCTCTTCTTCTCTATCTTCCTCATAAATCTGCAACTATTTCCTGCTGTTCATCTTCATCATCTTCTTTTTATTATCTTTCATTATTGTTTTCATGGCATCAAGTTCGTTAATTTCATTGATTTTGACTATTCTCTTGATTAATCTTCCTTATTGAAATTACTTCATCTTGATTCTATTCTTCTTTTGATGTTTCTTTCGCCATTTTTGTTTGACAAGAATAAATCCAGTTCTAAGTTTTAGTGGTGAACCCTAACATCCTATTGGTTCACAACCAAAATCTTCTTAATTGAAGTCTCTCGCTTCCAAAAAACGACTGCGAGTAGTAAGGTATTTTAGAAATATTTACTCCTTTAATAGCAATTTTATTGCCTCTTGTTTCTCAATTGATTTATTATTCGCAGGATGATAAGAATGATGATAGATCTCCCAAAAGGTTTCGCCATAATAAACCTGATGCTTCACTGCTGCTTCCTCTTGCTTCCATTTCGGGATTCAAGCATTCTACTTTCCCTACGAGTATCTTCACAAGGCAAATCTCCTCTTGTAGCGACTTCTTCGCAAGATAAACCCATTTCTTCTTCTCAAGATAATGTACCATTCCCTACAATATCATCGCAGGATAAATCAATCCCTGAATTTTCTGTGAATGAAATTCTTCAGGACATGCCTCTTCCCACTTTTACTTTTATCTCGCCCCCACCTATTGATCAGGTTTCTCCAATTGGCGGTCTTATAACCATGGGTGACTCAACTTTTCCTTCTTCCTCTACTATTTCTTCTTCCTCAAAATCTATCTCTCTTAGCAAAGAAAATTTGGAAGGGATGGATATAGCTTTTAGAATTTTATCAGATACCATGAATGATGTTAAAAAAGCCTCCACTGATCCCACCAGATCTAGTGTTTTCGAATCTTTGGGTAAATATTTTGGTTAGATACGATATCGCGAGTATCCTTAGAACAAGAAATTAAGACTTTGAAGAATAATTTCATAATACTTTGCTGGATCGCGATAACCTTCGCAAGAAAAATGAAGAATTAAAAGGTATCTCTCTCTTCGCGAGAATAGATATTCTAAATTGAAGCAGCAATTCCAAACTACAGTGGCGAATTTTAATAATGATCTGTTTAACTTTCGCAATCAAGCTATGGAAATAGTTTGTAACGATCACAATATTCCTCTTCATTCATATCCTTTTCTTGTGAAGAAGTTCGAGAACTTGCCCTGTCTCGGATGTTTCGATAGTGAAGCTAATGAAGAAGAAGAAGAACACGGCGACGAGAGTGATGGAACCAAAGAATCAGATTGTTAAGAAGAAGAACCAACAAAGAAATAATTTCTTTTTCTTATTTCCTCTCTTGTAGTATGTGTGTATATATATCTTTGTTAATCTTCCATTTCTGTAACTCTTTATTATAAATTTCTTTGATTATTGAATACGAATTCAGCTTTTGCTTCCTTTGCTCAAATATATCAATCAAACAACCCTTCTTTGTAATTATAACTTCATACTTGCCTCTGCCCATAAGATATAATCAACACTGCGAGTTAATCACTCTCGCGATTTTTTTTTTTTTTTTTTTTTTACATTTTATCACTGCGACAAGATCGCAAGATATCTTCATGGATTAAGAAATCTATTGATCTTGCCTTATCATTATTTGTGTGGTCTTATTTTGCCTTCCTAAGTAAAGGTCTTATTTTGCCACCCCTCATTGCGACAAGATTGCAGGTCGTCTTTACATTTTCATGTAATGACCCATTGACCTTGCCTTATCATTTCTTAAGTATTTTTGCCTCTACAGGACATTATATTTGCGACAATATGACAGGTTTAAATGTTCTTGCGACCATAAAATCCCATGACATTGTCGTCTTTGCGATGAAATCGCAGGACGTTCTTACACTTTCATGTAAAAACCCATTGATCTCGTCTTACCCTCGCGTTAGTATTATTGCCTCTGCGGGATCATTGCACAAATATGACAAGCCTAAATTCTCTTGCGAAAATAAAGCCTCGTGACATTTGCGTCTTTTGACACTTATCGGCTCCCTAATAGAGGTGCCGCCCTTATCTTCTCCCTGGTTGCCCCTTCAAGGAGGCGTACATCGGCCATACAAGACTAGCTCCTCCCATCCGGTCTTAACAGCAAGCAGTTGTTTTCGCAGCCTCTTATCCCTTATACCTATAGGGCTTATGGTTACGAGGCTGCACCCTAAGTGGAGTTTTCTTCGGGCCAAGTGCAGCATGTGCCAAGACTTGTCAAGAGTGGTAAGGAAGTTCCATGCTCCCCGCACTCTTGACTCAACCGTGTACCTCGGCGCCTTGGTCATACACTGACTCCTTGGAAGAGACCCTCGGGTGTCCAACCAGGGTATAACCTTATATATATATATAGTTGGAAATCCAAGGTATCTCCCCCAGATAGGCTTTCATGGGCCCCAAATCTCCATGACCCAGGTTTCAGGAGCGGTGTAACCTTCCACCTGAGCCATGTTAAGAGATACCCCCTTATATGACGTACTTTAGGTCTTACATTTGCCTCTTGCGAAATATCATTCGCGAACTAGGGTGTACGCCATAAAGGTTTGTCCCATTCACTCACTCATTCATTTTATCAATTTATTCAATCATTTGTCTGCGAAGTTATCGCACAATCTCATTTCCATTATTCAATAGATTTGTATACATTCTTCATGGCGAGATTCTCGCACAACTTTTCCGCAACCATCATCTCTGCTTCTTATCCTTATCACGCTTTCACCACTAAATTGTTATCTTTTTTTCGCAATTATTCATTTTTACACCTTTTATTCCTACTTCCTTCTGCCTCCGCATCAGTCCAACATTTCAATGTCTCCTTTGCATCATGATATTCAGTTGCTTTTGTGCATTCACTTCGCAGCATCTCTTCTTCTTTTGTTTCTATGGTATCTACCATTAGTCTTTCTTTTCTTTGTTCATCCTTTACATTCTTCCTCCAACCTTTCTTTTTTGCTGTTCTCTCTTCGCAGCTCTCTACATCCACCTCATAACATTTTTGCCCCTCTATCCAATCTCCTTTTATAATTCCGACACCGCTAGGATGTGGAAATTTTATACACTGATGGTATGTCGATGCTACACCCAGAATTTCATGAAGCCATGGTCTTCCAATTAATGCATTGTAGGGAGATTCCACATCAACTACACAAAACAAAATATTAGTTGATAACCCCTGCAAGGGTATCCTCATGTGCACTTCTCCTTTGGGCTTGTTCGCGGTACCATTGAAACCATATATTTTGTATGTTGAAGGGATCAAATCTTCATCTCTTCCTCCCATAGTTTTGTAAGTATGGTAGAAAAGAATGTTGACTGAACTGCCAGTATCAATTAATATTCTATTGATTGCCCAACAATTTTCCGCTTCATCATCTTCGCCATCAATAGGTTTTGGATTAATTTGCAGGTTTTACCACTAATGGGCTATCATGTGTTTCTCTTCCTTTGGGTACTTCTTCACGAGAAAGAAATAATCTGCAATTGCCACTCTTTTAATCTGCGATGTCTTCGCAACATTCATCACTTCTTTATCATCGCATCCCTCGCATAAAAACTCTACTAAGTACACTTGTCATGAAAATCTTCAATAGTGCGGTATGAGTGTACAATGGAGTTGCAAAACAAATTTTTAGCCTTTGCCCCAACTTCTATAACAAATGTTTCTTTTCCTTTTGCTGGTGGTGGTGGTAAATGTTGAACTTTCTCTTCTTCTTTTAAAAAAGTGATTTAGCTTTCCTTGATCAATCATTCTTAGGATAATTCTCTTGATGTTTATGCAGTCATTTGTTAAGTGCCCATGAAAGCGATGGTAAGAACAGAACTCGTGACTTCTATCTCCAGGTGGTGGTTCACTTCCCATGTTCCATGGTGCAGGTATGTTTTCCATCAAAAGTATTGCTTCCCATATTTTTTCCACCTTTGGCCTTCAATGGCGGCATTTTAATTTCCTCCCACACTACTACGTGACTTTTGCCCTCCATGATAGTTATTATTACGCTTTCGACCTCAGTAAGTTTCTGCGAATGATCGAGCCTCACGGATCTTATTATTCCCACCACGATTGTAATAGTTCCTTTCTTTCTCAAATTCCTCCTGATCTCGACTTCCCATGGCTACTAACTTTGGTTCTATATCAACTGCTTTTCTTTCTTGTTGACCTTGCGATGTGCTCTTTGTGTGTACAAGTTGAGGTAATAAACTTCCATTCGCGATGCTAGAATTTGTGTTCGCCACTGGATAAGATTCCATCTCGTTCGTCTTTCTTTAAGCGATATATTCTTCCTGAGTTCTCGTAATTCAGTCATTGTAATCGTATTCTTGACTCTAAAAACCTGAACATACAATAGATTGGTTGCGAACATAGCATTTATGAATGACAGTATGAGGTATCTTTCATCTACCCTTAAGCCCATCTCGCCGCACATTGTCTTCCATCCGACGGTTAGGTGTCTCAAACTTTCACCAACTCTTTGTTTCAACCCAAATACATATTCAATACCTGGTCGCGAGGAGTTGTTACTTATATACGCCCCCAAGAATATAGCTTGCAAATGATTAAATGACGTGATAGTATTTCTTGGTAAACCCTCAAACCACTTCAACGCCTCTCCGGTCAAACTTGATGCAAAGTATTTACACAATATGGCATCATGATTTTCCCATTGTAACATACATCTTACATATGCCTTGATGTGTTGTATTGCACAAGTTGTCCCATCAAAAATGCTGGTTAATGCTGGTAAGTTACATTTTGGGGGTATTCCTCCTAACTGCACCTCTAATGTAAAGGGATTCTTCGCAGCTTCTGCGATGGCTTCATCTAACTGTCTTCTTCCTCCTTCTCTTCTGCTGTTCAATATTCCTCTCATCTCTGCCAATTCTCTCAAGATTTGTTCGTTTGCCTCAGGAATTTGAATCTATTGGTCTTTTAATTCCACCTCTCTTCTTCTGCAGCTCATGTCTACTTATATTTTTCGGCTCATCACTTTCTTCTCTCCTTTCTCTGTGGCTTTCTCCCTCATTTCTTTCGCGGAATTTGTACACCATTATATCTATCAATTTCTCTTCTCGGTTGTCTATCGACTCTCCTTTGCACTCTTTCATATTCTTCATTGATATTTTCGTTGTTGCGATTTTGCTCACGCCTTCTTTAGGTTGTCATGATTATTCTGCCGAATTGCCTCTTCAAATTCACGTTCTTTATTTCTGCCCTCAATCTTTCCCTTTCTTGAAGCTAAATGTGCTTGATCAACATGTTTGTTTTTCAATGTCATTTCGATCTCCTTTTGTTCCTTACGTGCCTCTCTCCCATGCAATATTCTTCTTCCTTCTATTCGATTTTCAGGGAGGATTCCTTTTACGCGTTTAATTGTTTTACAAGAAACAAAAAACTTGGTTTACAAGAAATCAGAAACCCCTAGAGGTTCAGGGTTCGGGGTTCACAAGAAATCCAAAAATACATATTTTTACCCATGCGATATGCGCATGAATCACGCACCAAGCCTTGTGTCTACACAAATTTGTTTTTTGCAAGTTTTTATTTAAGAGTTTTATTTATGGGAGGATTCCTTTGACGCGTTTAATTGATTTACAAGAAACAAAAACTTGGTTTACAAGAATCAGAAACCCTAGAGGTTCGGGGATTAGGGTTCAAGAAATCCGAAAATACATATTTTTACCCATGCGATATGCGCATGAATCACGCAACAAGCCTTGTGTCTACACAAATTTGTTTTTTGCAAGTTTTATTTAAGAGTTTTATTTATGAGGAGGATTCCTTTTACGCGTTTAATTGTTTTACAAAGAAACAAAAAAACTTGGTTTACAAGAAATCCGAAACCCTAGAGGTTCGGGGTTTAGAGTTCACAAGAAATCCGAAAATACATATTTTTACCCATGCGATATGCGCATGAATCACGCACCAAGCCTTGTGTCTACACAAATTTGTTTTTGCAAGTTTTTATTTAAGAGTTTTATTTATGGGAGGATTCCTTTTACGCGTTTAATTGTTTTACAAGAAACAAAAAACTTGGTTTACAAGAAATCCGAAAGAAGCCCTAGAGGTTCAGCGGTTCGGGTTCACAAGAACCAAAATACAAGAGTTGGAATGTGAGTTAAGTTTTCTCTCCTTGGCGATTTTTCTCCAATTTTTTCACGCCTAGGTTTTTGATTTTATTCGTTTTGATCATCAAAATTAGCCACGGTTGATTTATGATGATTGAACATTCAATTGCTACAACATCAGGGACTAAGAATCCTAATGGAAATCATGGTTCGTTTGTTGATGTTCTCAAAGGAAAGAAAACCTAACTCCAACTTCTGTTGATCTTTCCAAGTTACCTAATCCAACTCTAAAAAGAGGAGAATCTTTAGAAATCCCTTTGGAATTGTTTCAAGAAGGTTGCATCAGATTTCAACATAGTTTTATTGCTGGTTGGATTTCTCAGGTTTAAAGTTTTCAGAAGTTAAGAAACAACTTTTGGACCAATGGAAAATTGAACGTATTAAATTTCTTCCAATGGCTAAGGGTTTTTTCATTATTATGCTTTCATCGGCTGAAGATAAAGAGAAGATTCGTAGTAGTCCAGTTACAACTGTTAATAATCACTTGTTGAAGCTTATTGATTGGTATCCAGGTTTCAACCCTAACAAACAACGTTCTTCACATCTTTTCTTTGTTTGGGTTATGTTCCCAGATTTACGGTTGAGCTTTGGACTGAAAAGTCTGCTTTCAATTGGGAAGATTTTAGGTACTCAATTGTGGTGGATGAAAAACGTTACAGCTGGATTATGGTTTTTATGCTTGGTTTTAATTGATGTTGATTTTGCTAAGCATATTCGAGAGAATTCATCTTACTTGTGGACAAGAGTTTTGGCAGTATATTGATATTCAAAAGTATCCAAAATTCTGTTCAAAGTGTAATATTGTTGGTCATAATGATGCGGAATGCAAAAAACTTTTGGCGAGAATCGAAGGTAATAAGGAGAAACAAGAAAAACAAGACATGGGGAGCCTGCTCTCAAGAGAAGATATGATCCAATAAAACTCATTTTGGTTAGAGAAGTGGCAAGTAAAGAAACCTTCAAGTTTAGGTTTGGAAACTCATTCCCCAGAGGTTATTATATTTGGGCGATGATGTGATTTTGATAAATTCTAATCAATTTGAACAGGATATTGAGAAGCACAATTTTTCTTTTCGCGGTTGGCCCATATATTACTCAAAAACAAATCGATGCTTGACTAAATCAAGTAGTGATGTTATTTCGGAAGAGCTCATTGTGTTTAGAAAAGAACTGACTAACTATGAGGAACAATTTCGTGAATTTCAGTTAAATCTCATTAAGTGTAAAATTTTATTGCTGAAAAAAAAAAAAACGCTGCAAAAGGTCAAAAACTTTTGCAAATGTTGCAAACGTCTACAGGGTGCAAAGGATTCTAGTAGGCATAGAGGGGACAAAAGAAAAAAACATGGAAAAAGGAAAGTTGATTGCAAAATCTGGATTACGTGCAAGGTTAAATTGTGCATAAGGTATTCAGTCAGCGTGACTAAATCTAGTTCGTGTCCAAGCTAAATACTAGGGATGGCATGTCCGTACAAATTGCAAAACGATTTCTGGCAGGGACAAGGCCGGGACCAAGGCTATTCAAGGTAAATCCGTTTCCAAGTCTGACTTGAAAGACAAGTCCTTTTCCAAATCTAATGAGGATTGGACGCCAGTGAAGGGTACCAAGTTTTCTTTTACTCCCCTAACTGATGCTTTGATGGAAACTTCTGAAATAGTTAGGTATAATAAATATGAAGTGCTAAGTTCAGATTTGGGTTTTAGAGATAATGTTGTGGAAGTTCAGCAAAGTATTGTTGAAGATTTGAATAAAGAAAGAGGCTAAATTGCTTCTTGATAGTATGGCAACTGAAGTTAAGAGCTCAAAGAGTGGGGTATGGTTACTGATGATATTAAAAACAAGAAGAGCAATCAGAAGACAAATTTTCTTGATAGATTAAAGGCTGCAAAGCAACAAGAGGAGAAACTCAAACTGGTTGGAGGATAATGTGTTTGATATGAATAATATTTTAACTAAGGAAGAACTTGAAGAGGCAAGCAACATTCAGCTTGATGATGTGCGTGCTAATTTTATTCAAAATCCAGCTTTTAGACGAGACTATTACAAGGAAAAAAGGAGCTTTTGGAGAGAGTTACAAAGAAAAACCACAAACTCTATCAAAGCTTGTTCCTGGTAATTATGCTTGCAGAAAATGAATATGAAGATGAAGATGATATGTATGAAGACGATTATAATGAGTACTATGGAGACCCAGATGTTTTGGCAGAAATCCTTGCTGGTCTCCAAACTAAGAAGAGGAATTTTAAGGTGGGAAAGGGGCGGGAAACGTTTCTAAGTTCCTTATGTCTCTTCTTTTTGTTAGTTATTTGTGTTTAAGAGTTTTTGAGCTTCTAGTGCTTTTTTTGGTGTTATTTTTCTCCCTTTTGGTTTATGGGGGTGGGGGGACTTGAGCCCTCATTGTAATTCTTGTAATTACGTTTTTTTGCTTTAATAAACCATTGGACTTAGCAAAAAAAAAAAAAATACATATTTTTACCCATGCGATATGCGCATGAATCACGCACCAAGCCTTGAGTCTACACAAATTTGTTTTTTGCAAGTTTTTATTTAAGAGTTTTATTTGTGGGAGGATTCCTTTACGCGTTTAATTGTTTTACAAGAAACAAAAAACTTGGTTTACAAGAAATCCGAAACCCTAGAGGTTCAGGGTTCACAAGAAATCCGAAAATACATATTTTTACCCATGCGATATGCGCATGAATCATGCACCAAGCCTTGAGTCTACACAAATTTGTTTTTTGCAAGTTTTTATTTAAGAGTTTTATTTGTGGGAGGATTCCTTTTACGCGTTTAATTGTTTTAAGAAACAAAAAACTTGGTTTCAAGAAATCCGAAACCCTAGAGGTTCAGGGGGTTCGGGGTTCACAAGAAATGGAAAATACATATTTTTACCCATGCGATATGCGCATGAATCACGCACCAAGCCTTGTGTCTACACAAATTTGTTTTTGCAAGTTTTTATTTAAGAGTTTTATTTATGGGAGGATTCCTTTTACGCGTTTAATTGTTTTACAAGAAACAAAAACTTGGTTTACAAGAAATCCGAAACCCTAGAGTTCAGGGGTTCACAAGAAATCGAAAATACATATTTTTACCCATGCGATATGCGCATGAATCACGCACCAAGCCTTGTGTCTACACAAATTTGTTTTTGCAAGTTTTTATTTAAGAGTTTTATTTATGGGAGGATTCCTTTTACGCGTTTAATTGTTTTACAAGAAACAAAAAACTTGGTTTACAAGAAATCCGAAACCCTAGAGGTTCAGGGTTCAGGGTTCACAAGAAATCCGAAAATACATATTTTTACCCATGCGATATGCGCATGAATCATGCACCAAGCCTTGAGTCTACACAAATTTGTTTTTTGCAAGTTTTTATTTAAGAGTTTTATTTGTGGGAGGATTCCTTTTACGCGTTTAATTGTTTTACAAGAAACAAAAAACTTGGTTTACAAGAAATCCGAAACCCTAGAGGTTCAGGGTTCAGGGTTCACAAGAAATCCGAAAATACATATTTTTACCCATGCGATATGCGCATGAATCACGCACCAAGCCTTGTGTCTACACAAATTTGTTTTTGCAAGTTTTTATTTAAGAGATTTTTATTTATGGGAGGATTCCTTTTACGCGTTTAATTGTTTTACAAGAAACAAAAAACTTGGTTTATAAGAAATCCGAAACCCTAGGGTTCAGGGTTCACAAGAAATCCGAAAATACATATTTTTACCCATGCGATATGCGCTTGAATCACGCACCAAGCCTTGTGTCTACACAAATTTGTTTTATTGCAAGTTTTTATTTAAGAGTTTTATTTATGGAGGATTCCTTTTACGCGTTTAATTGTTTTACAAGAAACAAAAAACTTGGTTTACAAGAAATCAGAAACCCTAGAGGTTCAGGGTTCAGGGTTCACAAGAAATCCGAAAATACATATTTTTACCCATGCGATGCGCATGAATCACGCACCAAGCCTTGTGTCTACACAAATTTGTTTTTTGCAAGTTTTTATTTAAGAGTTTTATTTATGGGAGGATTCCTTTTACGCGTTTAATTATTTTACAAGAAACAAAAAACTTGGTTTACAAGAAATCTGAAACCCTAGAGGTTCAGGGTTCACAAGAAATCCGAAAATACATATTTTTACCCATGCGATATGCGCATGAATCACGCACCAAGCCTTGTGTCTACACAAATTTGTTTTTTGCAAGTTTTTATTTAAGAGTTTTATTTATGGGAGGATTCCTTTTACGCGTTTAATTGTTTTACAAGAAACAAAAAACTTGGTTTACAAGAAATCCGAAACCCAAGAGGTTCAGGGTTCAGGGTTCACAAGAAATCCGAAAATACATATTTTTACCCATGCGATATGCGCATGAATCACGCACCAAGCCTTGTGTCTACACAAATTTGTTTTTTGCAAGTTTTTATTTAAGAGTTTTATTTATGGGAGGATTCCTTTTACGCGTTTAATTGTTTTACAGAAACAAAAAACTTGGTTTAAAAAGCAGAAACCCTAGAGGTTCGGGGTTCAGGGTTCACAAGAAATCCGAAAATACATATTTTTACCCATGAGATATGCGCATGAATCACGCACCAAGCCTTGTGTCTACACAAATTTGTTTTTTTACAAGTTTTTATTTAAGAGTTTTATTTATGGGAGGATTCCTTTTACGCGTTTAATTGTTTTACAAGAAACAAAAACTTGGTTTACAAGAAATCCAAACCCTAGGAGGTTCGGGGGTTCAGAGGTTCACAAAATACGAAAATACATATTTTACCCATGCGATATGCGCATGAATCACGCACCAAGCCTTGTGTCTACACAAATTTGTTTTTTGCAAGTTTTATATAATTGTTTTATTTATGGGAGGATTCCTTTTACGCGTTTAATTGTTTTACAAGAAACAAAAAGTAATACGTAACTAACGAAGCACA